>VXBT01004879.1:253832-266866 GCA_013400235.1 Oriolus oriolus
CACGTGCCGCCGGCGCACCCCGCACCGAGCCGGGGCGCGGGGGCCGCCCCAGGGTCCCGCTCCGCCGCCCGAGGTCCCGCTCCGCCGCCAGCGCCGCCTCGGCGGCGGGGAGCGCTCCGGGGCTACCCAGGAGCAGACAAAAGCCATGAGTCATGTCCCGCTTCCTCTCCCTGCGGCGGATCGGCCGGGGCTGGGCCCGCGCTGCCGCTGAGGGGATGCGGCTGAGGAAGCTGTCGCCTTCCCTCCTCCTTCGGCTGGTGGTGGGTCCCGCCCTGTGCCCCCGGGCCCGGACTGTTGCGGGCTCTCCAAGTGCAGTACTCTCCATTCCCACTGTTCCTGGTCCCAAAAGCTGAGGCTGCGCCCTGGGCCGCGGTGGGGGAGGGTTTTGGCCTCACCTGTGACACTGCAGGTAGCGTCAGCCGCCTCTGTGCATGATACGTGAGGAAATTCAGCCTCTGCTGGCCTGCTCTCTGTGCCTGCAGTGTGGTTTTATTTCGGGTTATTTATAGACCGGGATGATCCAGCAATCCAGCAGCCCTGAAGAGGGTTAAGCGCAAGGTGCTGATGATTCTTGAGCTGTAGCTGAAATTCAGGCACATAAGTAGCACTTCCCATGATGGCTTTCCCCAAACAGTAGGGAGGGTTTCCTACCTGGTGAGAGTAATTTCTTCCACTGAAAGACAAGAAGCAAGAGAGGAGATTGTGCTGGGAATGTTGGTAATATAGAGATCGGTTAACTCATAAGATGAGGTAAGGGCCTTGAATTCACTAAGTTTAGAATTTGAAACATTCTCAGCTCCGTGCCTGGGAAGTGAAGATTGGTGACATTCAGTCCCAAGGAGTTTGAAAGAGTAATTTCTTTTCCTGTCCTATTGTGTAATGACAGAGAAAAATCTGCACGCTCATATGTGCTGCATTGCTTTATCACATGTTTTCTGTTCAGTAAGGTAAGTGAAGAAGCTGCCCGGTGATTTAGTCCCCATTTTTCCTACTGCTTGTATTCCGACAATTGTCTTCAGTTAGAAGACGACAGATAGTAGTGTGGTTTGTGGGGATTTTTCTCACAACCTGGCTTGGAAGTGGTGTTTCATGTATTATTTCATAGGTGAGTTGGATTTCCCTCTCTCTGGTAAAGGAACATATATCAGAGGTGAAGCAGGAAAGGAAGTGGTAACCTTATGTTTAGCTGTGTGCTAAAGCTCTGTCCTTAACCCTTTGCCTATTTAGATTTGAGCTGTTAGGAAAAACAGTCTTCCTATTTGTACATGAATTTTCATAAAGCATGGCCCAAATCACAGGCAGAGCCCTCCACAACAAAAACACGCAACCTTTTTCATAAAGCTCCGCAGTATAGTTTTACAGGGATCAGAAAGCTCTCGCTGGATATGAAAGTAACAGTAACTGATGGTATGTGAGTGCAGGGTGGCAGAGGCAGTGTAACCAGCCTGCCTGAGCTTTGCCGGTGATGCAAGGTACAGTAAGTCCAGATCATTCTCAAAGGACGGTTTTCCACATAGCTTCTAAGGAACAGTTAAAGACTGCTCCATGTTTGTTCTATGTAGATCATTCTGGTGTGTCCACAGCTGGTGGTGTGACACACACTCCTGTCTCCTCCTTTGTTGCAAGTTAAGCTGATTTTTTTTTTTTGTTGGCTTTTTTTTTTTTTTTGCCTCTCCTCCAGTTTTGCCTGATAGGGTGAAAAAATTGGCATACCTTCTTATGATTTTGAAGGTTATTATAGTCCCTACTTTTTCTTTGGTCTCGCTTACCTAGACTGGTGTGATGAGGGAGGAGGTTTCCCCTTGAACTGGAATTGGATCCTAACGTTGTTGTTGTTTGTCGCAGAGCGTAATGGTAACAAAAGTGACTTGGTTTTGGTAGGTTAAGGGCAGTTGTTCTTAGTCAAGAGCTGGTCTTTTTCCATTTGACATTAAGCTGCCTCTGAAGAGAGCATGGTCTGTTAGAAGAGAGCTTTGTAACCTTGGGCTTTCCAGACCTGTTGTCTGAGTGGGAGCCATCCCAGACAAGGCAAACTGTGCAGTTTGCACCTTTCTGAAGAAAATTATGATGTTTTACTGGTTACAGTATTTTGGGTAATACTGCCTTTTCCAAACCATCATATTCTCTTTGTATATAGAAGCTTGTTAAGCTGGCACAAATGCACTTAGGATGGTGCTGCTATGAAAATCTGGGTAATTCATCCAGTCAGAGTAGTCAGCAGTGGCACTGGGACCAGTTCAGAACGTTCAAACTGAATGCAGGTGTGTGGTTAGAATCATCCATTTAGGATGGAAAAGACCTCCAACTTCATCAAGTCCAACCACTCACCCAGCACCGCTGTTTTCACCACTGACTCATTCCTCAGGTGCCACGTCCACACGTCTCAAACACACTTCCAGGGATGGTGACTGATGGGTAGCCTGTGCTGCTTCCCAATATCCAATCTAAACCTCCCCTATGAATGGATGAATGGTTCACTTACCATAACTGGCAGGGGTTTGGCAATTTTATTGGTGAGTTTCTGTAGAGTATCAGATTTATGTGAAAATATTTCTCTTTGAAAAAAAAGTCGCTCAGCAATGGTTCAACTTTGTTTTGTATTCAAGAATTCTACAGAAGGAAATCCTCAGGCCTGTGTGGTGCAGAGCTTATAAGATAAACCTCAGAGTGAAACAGCAAGACTGGCAAGCATTCCCATGGGTGTTTTGCACCCTTATGGGAATGTTGTTACAATCTTGACAAAGATATACAGACTAGTGGTGACTTTGTGGTCCCTGGAAATGTTTAAGGCCAGGTTGGATGGGACTTGGAGCAACATGGCCTAGTGGAAGGTTTCCCTGTCCATGGCAGGGGGTGGAACTGGATGGTGGTTAAGGTCCCTTCCAACCCAAACCAATCTGTGATTCTGGGATTCTGTGCTCCGCTGAAGAAGTTGCAACAGGGTTTTTAAAGCAGACTGAGAATGGCATGTTCATCCAGCAGGTAACAAGTCTAACTTGTCCAGGAGCATGTTACTGAGAGGCCCAGAGCCTGTAGAACTTCTGCAACATGTGTCTGCGCAAGAATTAAGTAGGTGTTACTGTATTAAAATATGAAAACAGATAAAGAAGAGATAGGAAAATAAAACCCAGCTGCAGGATTAGTCCTCTGTTCCTCTTCCTAATTACCCTGCCTTTGAAAGCAGAATGCTGTTGTGTAGCTTGTTGGGCTTTGCTCATGTTTTTTTATTTTACTTGCTGTTTTTTCTGGGCCTTTGGTCTAGAAGCTATTCTCTGCTTCCAAGAGGCTGTGATGTTGATTGTGGCTTGTGGCATTTGGAGTGCAAGGGAGGGCCCTGCTTGGTAGGAAGGGATTGCAGAGGACTCAGTACACCTGGAGCTGGTCTCTGGCCTCCAGGTGTTTATGCTAGACTGGTCATTAAGTGAAGAATCTAATATTGTTTCAAGAATCTAGGTCTTGTTTCAAGAGCTCTTTCCATTTTAGAGATTCCTGGGTTTAGAAGAACAATTTTGGGTTACTAGCTTATCCTGGATGTGGAATTACACCTGAGAGAATTGTATTTATATTTGTATTTATATTTATCTGTCCTTTAGCTTTAAGAGAAAGCGGATTTCTAGGATATAAACAGTCTATTAAAATCTTGTGATTTGCATTCTCATCTTAAATGTATAAGTCCTGAATGCCTAATAACTCCAGTGATCTTTTTCCACATCTTCCTTCTATGCACTCATGTTGCCCCTTAGCTCTCGTGGTATGACTTCAGTGGAAGGAAATCAGAAAGGTTGGAAAAAGGTGGATCAATAAATGAAGAGGAAAAGGTCCATCCAAAACAAGGGGAAAAACTGAGTTGCTAGAGAATTTGTGTTTAAGGTTTTAACTGCAACAAGGAGAAGTAGTCAGGCTGTGATTAGTGTTCTGAGTTTGTTTGATAAAAAAGGTATGTTAAAACTGAAGTAGTTAATTTTTCCTTCATTTAGGTGATCTTTGGTGTTTCTACCTACACAAGCTGATATTTTCCCAGCAGTCCTGCAGAAGTACAGGGATCATTTCTGGAAGCTGCTATATAATACAGATACTTTTCTTTGATCCTGCTGGTGGACTTCACTTGTCTCTCACGACTAGTTCTGTGTTGTTGAATCTTGCATTTGGTAGATCTTTCAAGCCTCAAAGATACCTACTAATATTTTGCAAATTATTGCTAGCTATTTTAGCATGTAAGTAACTTAAATACATGTAAGTACTCCTGTGGATGCAGAGGGCTGACCTTGGCCACAGCTGCCTGGCCCGTGGGAGCTGGCTGTGTTGCTGAGGCAGAGAGGGAAGCATGTCACTCTTTTTTGAGGAGCAGGGGTTGGAGCAAGGAGTTATGTCCAGCTAGAGGCACAAAAGAGGCACTTGCTTAGCAGCAGGCAGAAAAAACCAGGGAGAAACCTGAGAGAAAAGATGGACCACAAAAGGCTCGTCTAGAGGAAGTCATAATGAGTGGAAAAACAGCACTAAAAGAAGGAAGGGATTGGTTCAGTAGCTGCAAGACACAAAGAAACGGTGACTCACAGGAAAAGTTTTGCCTTTGAGAGGATTGAGTAGCACAGTCATATTTATGTGACCTCCTTTAAATGACGTTATTTAATTTAATTGCAAAATAAAATGGATTTACTTGTTGACGCAAAATGGAAGTAGTACCAGATTCTCTTACACTCCACAGCACAGTGTCTGGAACTGTTTTCCAGCAACAGTTTTTCTGTCTTTACTGAATATTTTTCGGTGATGAGAAAGAACTGCTTGGGAGAAGTTTGGGGATGGAACAGATAGATTTCTTTGGCATTAATGGAAGAAAAGAGACACACCCATCCCTCCCCCCTGAAAAAAAAAATCCCAACAACAAAACAAACTGAAACATGAAAACAAGGAAACAAAGCAAAACCAAGAAACAGAATTCTATAAGGAACTTGTTTAGAAATGTATGTCAGTGTGATTCTGGTAAAAGTATCCGCACATATAACTTGTGTGTATGCCACATCTTCTACCTGCATGAGAAATACCTGTGAAGGAGAGTTTCTGGGAGTGCTCATATCATGACAATTGATACTTGTGTGCTGTAGCTATGAATTCAGCAACATCCCAGCAAATAACTGGATTTTAAGGAGGAAAGACTTGGAACCGTGTTGTGTTTGTACTATTGCAATCCTGTTGCAGGAGGCAGGACCCAGCCTTCTCTCTGTGTTGTTGAATTGGTAGTTGCTTGCTGAGAGCTCTGCCAAAGCCCATAAAGTGCTGTCTGACCCCAGGTCACAGGCCAGATACATGTCAGGACTCTGGTTCTAGAGGAAGGTTACTGGTATCATATCTCACAGTAAATACCATGAGGCAGGTATAGCTGATTGTCACAAAGGTAACCTCTGGCATATTTTTCATCAGGGATTGGATAACTGGAATAATCTTCTTACATCATTCAAATGTCAGGCTTGGTTCAGGGTATTGGCACACAGCATGGGCATCACTCCCCTGTCCTTTTTCCCCACCTGTGTTAGTTTTGGCTGACTGGTATTTCAAAGGTTTTACAGCGAGTTGCTGAAAACTCTGCAAAGGCTTTTTTTCAGAGGAACACTGACTGCCTTGATGGCCAGAGCTCGATTCAGGTGGTACCACCTGCTGTAGCATCACTTGCTAGTTCTCTTCTGCTTTTTTTGTAGTGTTGTGTTTTCGTCTATCCCTGCATTTCTGGCACTGGGAATTAAACTGGATATTTCACAAAATAAACGGGATAGTTGCCAAAGATGAGTGACAAGCAAAGCCTAGGACAGGCTGTGTGGCCAGAACAGGAGCCTTGGGCAAGGGATGGGTACATGGGTTGAGTTAGGAAAAAGGAAGAGAGTAAGGGACAGAGTTAAGATTTCCCCACTGGCAGGGACAAAGGCAAAGCCAGGGGAAGCCACAGTGGGGCAGGAGGCCAGGACTGATTGAAGTGGACTTACTACTGCTTGCCCCAGAAGCTGGGGGGCATTTTTGTGTCTCCAGTGGGCACTGGAGATGGTGTGGACTGCCTGACTTCTCCTGCCTTTCCAAAAGAGGAGAGCAGGGTTCTGCTGTTTGTACACCAGGCCACAGCTGTTTCCATTGCTCAGGAGAAAGTAAGTTTGCTGTTATCTCTGTGCCAGTGATAAAGCTGAATGTAAACCTGTGCTGGAGCAGTTGAAAGGAAAGCTGAAAAGAACAATTCTCAGAGCAGGCAGGGTGAGAGTGGGAATGGGAATATATTATGGTTGACCTGTTAGTGGATATGCCTTTGTTTTCAAAGTGAATACTTCAGCAGTTGGTGCAGCCTGCTGGGATTTAGGTATTTGGTCTTACAGGGACCCTTGGAATGTCTGGAGAATAGCAAGTTGTAGGTATATGACTATTGCTTAAAAGTAGAGCTGCTTATGTAGCACTGAGGAAGCTTAAAAGTCAAGTTTTACACCTGCTCTTATAAACAGTTTCATGAAATTAAAATACTGAGTTGATGGCTCTGTTGCTTGCAGCATGGTTGTGGGTAAAATGAGAGCAAGCAATGAGTATTTACAGAAGAAGTTCTTGCAAATGTAGGAAATGTGAACCCCTCTATTTTATTTGAAAACTCATCTTGCTCAGGACACCATTCTATTAATCCAAAAGACAATAACAAAGTGGGTGGAGGACTGAGCAGCATGAGGTATCAAAACAAAAGAATTGTACCCGAAATGGTTCATGTCCTGTTCCAGTTCAGCCCAAAGATGAGCAGGGTAGAACTGGAAATGATTCAGTTATGAAAAGGGGTTTTAAGCGTAAAATAATATTATTTGTAACAATTAGAGGGAATAGTTTTACTCTGAGTTCTCACTATCTCTCTTTCTCTCCTTTCATAGCAGGCTTAGAGTGGCCTTGCAAATTTGGAAGGGAAGACTGTCTGGGTTTTTCACTGTCAGTTTAGATCACCGTGATGTAATTCTGTCTAACACATGAAGAGCCTTTTGCTTGGCCTAGTAGAGATTAGGAATTAGTGCTTGTCTGTGGATATGCTGAGCCCCTGTTGCATGTGCTATGAATAGGACAAAGGAAAGGCAGTGCTTAAATAGTGAGGGTCCGAGCGTTGCTTTTTCAAAGTGGCAATTGGAATCAGATATTTACTTTAATGCTTTTTCAGAGGAATTGTTGCCAAACTGAAGGTGGGTTTTTTTCAATTTTAAATAGTTCTGTCCTGCTCCAAACAAAGCACTGGCCTCCCTGCAAGTTTCAGGCTTTTATTCTTTCAAGTGTTTTGTTTGTCACAATAACGCTGACTTTTCTGGGTTGTAATTTCAAGCTGCTTATTGCAACTGAAAGATAGAATTAAAGAAAAATAAAATTTACAGAATTAGAGAGTCTTGTGAAGCCATGTGACTTGGGAAACTGGAATTCGGAGCAAAACATACCAGAGCGCATAGGAAGTTTATAAAAATGGAGCTCTGGCATCCTCTTAAGTCTTCGTTATCCAATAAACATTAGGAACTGAGGAATCTTTAAAATCTTTCGAGGAGCCTTGAACAACTTTACTGAGGTCTTTTTATATAATACGTCAAATCAAAGTAGCTAAGCAAGATTAAAAAGAATTGTAACCCAAACAAAATGGACAAAACCAAATGTCTGTTTACATTTTTGCTTAAGTTGCAATTTTTCCACTCCTCTCCTGAAAAGTGGCATTGGGGAGGTCTCATTTAGTTTGCCACTGTTCTTTTTTTTTTTCCTTCATTTTCTGTATATATTTATCTAATCAATGAAAAGAAGTGAGTGTTGTCATCTTTATAAACTGCTTTAAGCAAGTACTTAAATTCTGCCCTGCAAAACACCAGCTTAAGAGTACCTAGAGGAGGGTCTTAGTGAGTCTGGTGACAGGTTTGAGCTAAGGGACACAGCTGACTTTACGTTTTCTAAGTATGTGACAGTTAATGTGGAAAAAGGTAAGTTCAGGGCTTGCAAACCCCTTGCTTTTTCAAGCTAGGGGATGTACAGTGCATGAGAGCTGCTGGCAGCATTTCTTTAAAAAAATTGCCACGTGTTCATTTTATATTGCAGTGGCCAATGGAGAGAGAACAGGAGACACTGAAAGGTAAACAAAAGAACTTCAACGCAGTAGCCAAAGGAGAGCGAAGCGAGAGTTTCCATTTGAAGAACAGAAAGAAAATAGTGCATGCTTTGTTCTGCAGTATCTCCAAAATCCTCATTTCTTGGGTAACTGGGGTATCAGCAGGCTTTGGGAAGTGCCTCTCGGCTCGCTAATTGTGGAAGATTTTTGTTCTTCTGCAGTGTAGAATGGCAAGCAGTGCTGCAGCACCACTCTGAAAGCACCTGGGAGTGATAAGCGCACAGTGTGGTGGTAATTTAAACTAAAAAGCAAGTTCAGATCAGCATAAAGAGCAAACATTGAAATCAGAGGTTCTAACTGCAAGTTAAAAACCTTTTTTCACTGTAAGGGTAGTCAGGTATTGGAATAGGTTGGCTGGAAAGTTTGTGCAGCTCTGAAGGTTTTCAAGACCTGAGCGAAGAAAGCCTTGAATGCCCTGGTCTGACTCTGCTTTGAGCAGGCCTCGGAGGCTCAGACTTCCATATGTTGCCAGATATTCTGAATTTCTGTTATTTCTGTGCAGTATATTTGGAATCTTTTTTTTTTGTGAATCACTTTTTTTCATTCTAAAGTAAAAACAGTGTTTTGCTTTACTGTGAAACTGGAAGATACTGTATTTTAGTTTATCTCTCATATTTATTCCTCATGAAAATGTTTATTGGCTCCCCAAGGCCAGGAACCTGAAATTTACTTCTTAAAAATTCTGCTCCTTAAAAATCCTACTCCTTTGCAACTTCTTGAAAGCCAAGTTTATGTTAATTCAGATTTCTCTCACGATGGAAGTGGAAAGGGAGACAGACTGGTCCTTCCTTTTGCTTTGCTTTTGAATTGATTTTATTAAACTGTCCATTGATTTTTTTTTTTTTTTCTTTTTTTTTTTTTCTTCCTCATCTCTGAAAAGGCATTTGTTTTGTCATAGCACCTGACATCCAAGGATCACAGTCCACAGAGAAAATCAAGATGCTGTGTGTGCATAGCCAGGGCAACCAAGAGAATTTTGCTGGCCAATACACCAAATCTGCAGCAAATCTAAGAGCAGAGCTTGAGTCTCTTTACTGTTTTGTTTGGGATTTTTCATTTTTGGTTTTTTTTTTCATTAAATCTCATTTTCTCGCAGTGTCCCTGTGTAAAACCAGCAGCTTTTCCTCCCTCTGCAATCAGAAGCCCTGACGCTCCTTGTTCAACTAGAACTCTGTCCATGCCAGGAAGTTGCTCCTGTTCTTCCTACCTACTCTGCATGCCCCTTGTTATAGAGCACCGTGATAGGCTAGGAGCTGATGGTTGCATAATTTTATTGTCAGAGTGCCCAGGAAATAAGTCTTTTAAGGACCTGTATTGGCTTGAGAGTCCTACTGAGGTTTGTCATTTTCCTTCGATATCTGGTCAGCTCTTCTGTTCCTGCAAGAGAATTGCCCTCAATAAACACTATAGGTTACCAGGAGAAAGGCAAGTGGTGTTGCACCCACTTGGGACCCTATATTTTATGCCACCCAGATCCTGTGTGAGACAAACACACATAGTCTGTCATCTTCCTTCCACCACCCTCCCTTCTTCACAATATCACTGAGTGGTTGGAGCTGGGATTAGTGTCTAGGCTTGGGTAGACTTTTGTCTTTCTACCTGCAATTCTCTAATTGGGTATTTACAGTGGGCCTCTGAAGATGGTGGGGCTGAATTAAGTACAGCCAAGGGGCAGAATTTAGCCTACAGAATAATTTCTTCCCAGCACTGGTGTGTAAATGAGCAAGATAGGTGTCCGATTTGCACACCCCTGGAAGTTTTGTTCTTCACGGCAAATAAGTAAAAATTAGTCTCAAAGTCAGAGACATAAGCAATGTGAACTCATGCTCAGTCATTTCTTACGATGAAACTTTTTTTTATTCTCTTAGCAGAAAAATCTATATAATCTGACTCTTAACTTCAATTTAATAGAGATTTTCTGTAGGAATGCAAATGTTCTATTGGAAGATCCCCTGGCAAGCCACAGCGATAACTGTCGAGCTGAGACACATATCCTGCTTTGGCTGAGAACCTCAGTACTCTCTGGCATACAAGTGCCCTGCATCCTGAATCCTCTTTTGCTTGCTTTTTCTAGTGTGATGCAAAGTATACCCCCAGCCCTTTTCTCTTAGTGCCACTGGCAAGGGATGTGCTGAAATGGATGCTTTCAGGGGGTAGCTCTTTTGTGGTGTTCTCTGACTTGAGTGTGTGGGATAAGCACCCAGAGTACAAAAAGGGTGCTTATTTGTACAGTTTTAGAAATCTGGAGTTATATTTAACAGGAAATAAAATCACTGCACACACTCTTTGGAGCATACTTGGGTTGCTTTCCAAATAAGGTTTTCAGTTTCTGGCAGGAAGAATAGGACTCTCTTATAACAACAGAAAAAACGAATAGGCTAGAAGAAATGCTTTGCAAAATCCCAGCTCAGCCGAGGGTAGATGTGCCAGGAAAGACCAACCTTTTTGCTCCAGTCGTTTAAGGTGCAGTTTCCTCTCCCTTCCCCGAGAGTCCTGGGGTGAAGTGATTATGGAAATCTTCTTAACTCCTCAACCTTGCCTTCACATGGGTGAACACATGTTCCAAAAAAACAAGCCTCAAACCAGTTCAGTGTTAGTTTTCTCTCTGTGCATGTTTGATGTTTTTGCTGGTCCCGTTTCTGTGTCCTCCCTCAGGCTGGTGGTATGAGCTCCCAGTCTGATAAGCCATGGAAACTACGCACTGCCCAGTCCTTTACCCTTTCCTTTGGCGTTCTCTTTGGAAGGCTTCTTTTTCAGTTGTTCTAACAAGTCATGAAATTGGGGTCTGTTGTAATTCTGCCAAAATATGGGTTGCTTGGGGGAGAGTGGTAGGTTAGTGTTTGTCAGAGGATTGGGTACCTTCTGCTGTCTCCATTCCCCTCAGCTACCAAAAATTCCTACACCTGGCTTATAGAGGAGCCATTTTACACACATCTCCCTGACAAGTGTATTTTAAATTTATTTTTTAGTGTGAGATTGTATTTGTGGGCAAGTAAATAGACAGAACAGGCCTGAAGCAATCCGTGCAGACCCCTCTCTGCCCATACTCCGTAGCCTCATTGAAGAAAAGGTATGGGGTGGGACATGGATGGTCGATGTGCTGGCAGGAGCAGGAGATTGAAATAAGCCTCCTGGCACTCTCTAAATGTGCTTTTGTCCATGCACAGGATGCTTCTGTACTTACTGAATGTGGGAGGAAAGGTGAGCTCTTCCTCCCATACACACGCCTCTTTCCCTGTGGAAGATCTTCCTGTGAGGAGAACAGCCTGTGACAGGTTTCCTTCAGCAGAAATCATTATTTGAGTGGCACACAGTGAGGTGCTCTAGGACTTCCAGTAGCTTCTGGGACTGGCAGGCTTCCCTCCCACCACTTGCAGCTGTGAATAAAGGAAGAGCAACAGGCAGAGGAAGATTGCCTCTTAAGCAGACCTGGAGAGGAAGCTGCGATAGAAGCCAGAAATCCATAATAACCTGGCAACCCATGGCTGCAGCAGCACTGTACAGAGAGGGCCGTGCAGTTATCCCAGAGGCACAAGGTGGCATGTCCCCACAGAGGGCCCCTGCTGAACCAGATAATGAGGTGGAGTTGAGGGAGAAAAACATTGGTGCCTTGGTAAGATGCTGTAAGCTGGAGGTTGTGATGCTTCTCTGGTTCCCTGGCACGGGGGATTGCGGTACTTATTCGTGTTAGAGTTAATTGGAAGTCAGAGTGTTGGAAGGAGCCTGCCTGCTTTGCGCTGGGGAGATAAACACCAGGGAGCAAAAGCACCAGAAAAGCATCCTGCACCTTAAGCAAGGCTCAGAGTCCCAAATTACAACACCCTGCACTGCACCTGCTGCCCAAAGTCTGGAGGTCCTGAGGTTTGCCCAGGTCCCTGGAGCTCTGCTTTCGCATGAGCCATCAATGCCTCGGTAGGCAGCAGCCTGCTGGCGTGCCTTATGGATGCTTGTGGCATCCACAGCCCGGGCGGTTTGTGTCGGAGCAGCCAGAGCCAGCTCCTGGGGCGTATATGACGTGGCAGCAGTGCCTTTCTGTGGAGAACCCCATGCTTGGAGCAGGATTTCTGCATCCTCACAGAGATAACAGGCTTTCTGAGGAGAGGCTGGGGTGGGGGAGATAGATCACGGAGGTGCCTGGGCATGGTGTCAATTCTTGATGACTGTTCTCCCCTGTTTAGCAGACTTCCTGATTTCACCCACAAGTGTATCTTTATTTATAGTTATAAATTGTTTGTGTCAAAAAATTCAAGTGTTTTGATGATGTCCTCCCAGCCATAAGATAAAAAGAGGAGAAATGGAGAAATCTACTCTTGTTTATTAATAAGTAATAATTTTACGAAAGGCTAAATACCATCCATGTTTCCATAAATACAGTGCACGAAATCTCTGAAATTTACTGCATGTAATCAAAAGCAGTTATCCCAAAGACCTCAAATTTTTGTGGTCAGAGCTCCACAGAGCAGCTTCTTTCGTTTTGTTTGCTAGGGTCTGGGAGTGCTCTCTCAAGGTGGGAATGAGAAAACCGGTCACTAAGTGTAAGTTAGGAATTATGAGAAAGATTAATGCTCTGTAGAAAATGACCTAACACAAAAATCAGTTCAAATTCTGTATTTTTACGGAATGGGATGTATTTTTACGGAATGGGATGTATTTTTACACTGATGGGACAGGGTTTTTTCCTTGGTTCCCTGAGAGTGCAGAGCTAATAATTAAAAACATCTATATTGCACAAACTAATAAACATCCTCTGTGCAGGAAAGGAGAGTATTGTGCTTGCTGGCTTGCCTTTCCCCTCCTTCACTCTTCTCCATTTCCAAATTAGAGACTGGAATAAGAAGAGGGGCTCTTTTTTTTTTTTTTTTTTCTTTTCTGGGAGAGAGGGGTGTGTTGTGGT
>VXBT01004883.1:0-62210 GCA_013400235.1 Oriolus oriolus
TGGTGTGGCATTTCTTTCTGCCTCTCCACCTGCATTGTTTCAATACTTAGAGGAGGTTTATAAGGAAGACGAGGAAGGACTTTTTACCGGGGCCGAGTAGCACAACGGGAAATGGATTTAAACTGTGAGAGGGTAGACTCAGACTAGCTGTAAGGAAGATATTTTTGCAATGAGGCTGGTGAAACACTGGAACAGGTTACCCAGAGAGATGCCCCATCCCTGCAAACATTCAGAGTCAGGTTGGATGGGGCTCTGATCAGCCTGCTCCAGGGAAGATGTCCGTGCCCATGGCAGGGAGGTTGGTTTGAAAGGCCCCTTCCAACTCCAACCACTCTATGATTCTATGATTTTCTTACAATAAAAGTGCCTAAACTGCTGTTGCTACACTGTTGCCAAGTATTTTCCTAAAGTGAAAAAATTAAGGTTATTAGTAGAAGTATTAATACTGCGAGAGGCTTACTAATTAACAAAACACAGCAACCCCAAATGCTTTTAATAATTTCAGTGTGTATTTGAAGTCAGTATATATTTGGGTAAATAAAACACCTGTATTTTTAACCATTTCGTAATAAAAAAATCTACTATTCCACTGCTGGCTATAATTTAAATAAAATATCTTTATGTATGTTACCATATGTACATGTTGCTACATTTTGTTTAAAATAGCTAAAATGAAAAGGCATTTGAAAAGTTAGGGTAAAAATCTGACACAAGAAAGTTGAAGGCATTAAACAGTGACAAATATTTTCTAGACACAGCTTCTAAGTCACGCCTCCAGTTGAACTTGCTTCAACTACTATATAAAAATATACTAAATAACTTCATTAACTAAAACTGAATAAAATTAACTAAATTCTTTTCCAGTATGCCTGAGATGATCTCTGAACATAAAAGGAGAGAAACATTAAAAAGCATCAAATAAAACTAACCTTAAATATACAACAGCATATTAAAGAGCAGTATCACTAATAACAAAATTATTCCACACATGATTAGCTAAAATCACTATTATAATACAAAAGCACAAAAATTACTTTCTTGTTTACATAGCAGTACTGCAATGCTCTTCCTCTTTAGATAAATATGACAACGAATCAACAACTTTAACTGCACACAAAGCAAAAAGATAATTTTCTGGTCTGCTCAATTAAATAAATTCCAACTATTAAGGCCACTATACTAAACATGGATGATAGGAAAAAAAAGTGAAATCATTATTGCTTTCTAAAGCAACATGACTTGAAAGTTATATAAAAGTGTTTCTGTCACTTCACATTTTAAACTTAACTTGCAATCCCACTATCACTAGCTTACTACACTTTAAAGTAGTTTTTGGTCATTCAGAAATATTCTCTTACTCTACTAATGCTTAGTCTCCTGAGCACCACTTAATGCCTGAAAAAAAAAAATTTAGAATTCCAAATGGACTTCATCAATCAAAACGGGTTTTTTCCTGTGTTTGTTAATCTTTTCAAAATAATTCTATCTTTAAAAAATCTTTCCAAATGGGTCTTACTCAAGTGTCCACAAATTCTGCTCTCTCTTATTTTTTCAGCTATTTTGTCCAGTGCATTTACATGGCTTACAATCCTATAACTCCCTGCATCATGCACAGAAATATTAAACCAAAAAAACAAACATGCAAAATACCTAATGTTGCATTTGTTTTATGAGGCTGATTCCTTCATCTGACTGAAACTTCATCCTGTAACAGATGCATTCTTGCCTCCAATGATGTATCTCACTGACTTGTTTAACCTCGCTTGTTAACCTTTTGCCACATTTTTAAATCTTTTTAATTGTATGTTTCCTCTTCTTCCTTAATTATGTTTCATTGACTACGTGGGTTTAATTTTTCTCACTGTACATGTTATTATGTTCTTTTCAATAAGTAGTTTTTTTTACTTTGTTTCCTGAAGCTGTGCACACTAAAAGGGGTGTGGGTGTGTTTTACAGTTGATTTTGGGATTTTCGTCCTTCAATTTTTATTTTGATTTGCAACACACAGTAGCCCCTTTTACTGACAGGTGCTCATATTGAAAGCTTTTTCACTCAGTAGTACAGCATTGGTTGAATCTCCTACATGCTCCATATCAGTTCTTCCATATCACTGACAGTCTGTATATTTCACTTTAGTTGTATCTCACCGTGAAGTTCTCTCCCATGACTACTGTACTTCCAGAGCATATTTCCTGCTCTCCTGTCTCCTTCAGTATGTTCCATGCAGCCAGTGACATCATCCTGGTCAAGGTTTCAGTAACCAGAGACCATAACAATTTTTCTGTAACATGAAAACTATTTTTCTTCTGGCTCCCACTTTAAAATAGAATTCCCTTAATATAAAGAATAAAATTTAACTTAATGTTCAATTAATTAAAAAAAACTTTGCACCACATAAAAAAACCCGACTAATGTTGGAATTTTGGTTAGAGATCTTCCTAAATAGGTCAAACCTTAAAAAAAAATCCACCATTTTTCCCCCTTGTATTTCTTATTGCAACAGAGATTCAAGGAAAGCTAGCATGCATATGACCTAAAAGCCTTTCTTTACAAAACGATATAACAAGAGTTCAATTAACAGACTACTGGAAATATGCACCCAGTACTACTAGGATTAGAAACAGCAATCTATACCAGATTGTCTCAAATTTCATAGCAATGAATATAAAATAAATATATAATAAATATAAAATGTTTCTAAAATATAAAATAAACATGTAATAGACATAAATGCCCCAAAGTCACATACAAGTAGCACACAGTGCAATTCTTCCTCACAAATTACAATTTCCCATGCTTACACAAAATTGCTGGACATCTAGGTTAAAGATAATTCTGCTTCAAATGCAGATGAGCACAAATTCAAACTCTTGAAACAGCTTTATACTCAAGGGAAGAAAAGTGCTTCTTCTGTAAATATAAAGTCTAAACCAGAAAAACATGTTACATTCATACTTCAGAACTCCAAATAAATAAGTGAATGTACTCCTTTCAACTTGTTTCCAAAACATTACTACAATATCATGACTGCAATATCTCTGAATTTTTATTTTTAGTAAATGAAATATTTTAACTTTAAATTTAGAAGGAAAAAAGTCACGGTCACATATGAGAACAGAAAGCATGCAGTAAGAATTATAAACCCCACATCCTCCTTAAAAACTATAGTTTCTGATTTAAAATCTGTATCTATTCTTATTAATACTACCAAAACTTTCAAATTAAAAATGTTACTTACACGATCTACTTTTGCTGTAGAGATAAACATACAACAAAATACCCACACTACCTTTTTGTTAGCCATTGATACAGATTAAGATTTTGATGCAGTTCTAAAATGTCAGCAGCAGGGGGAACCTACAAATTTGTGACCTTACAGAACAACACAGATTTTCAATGTCTTTTTTTTTTTTGGCACAACCAAAAGTCAGCTTGGACTTACTCCATGCTGCACTACAGGTATGTTGAGATATTTTTGGAGCACCCAAAGACACTGCACTAGTCATTTACTTCCTTGTTTCTCTTTAAGGGAGGAAATACATACATCTCTAACACAGATGCCATAGCTATCCAAGAAAGGGAAACACTTTCAAGCTCATGGTCTAGATATTACATTTCCTGGTACCCTCAAGTTCAATAAAAGACAAATGAAGTTTCAAAAATAATACTTATATCCGACAATATCCATTATTAGAAACATTAAATAAGCAAAACAATGTAGTCTGAACATAAACAGAAGGTACTAGTGGTGGCAGGGGGTGTAGGCTGTTTGTTGTTCTCTGACTTTTTGTATTAGACGATGAAAAATAAATGCAGTCTGTTGCATCTCTTGCTGACAATATACCTAAATACAAACAGACACCATCTGGAAGCCAGTTAGCTAAATGGAACCACAACCAGCAGAGGGACTCCATGCCCATAAACACCCTACTGCTTTTAGCCCAGAAAATTCAGTCACATGTCCCAAAACAAAAGAGAAAGACTAGCAAAAGATAACTAAGGTAAAATTAGAGGTGGAAGGTTACTGTAAAATGTCAGCATTTATAAAGATTTTTTTAACACCTCAATAAGCATCTTTTATAAATGGATAATTGGAAATAAGCACATTGAGTCAAGCACACTGTCAAGCACTCAAGCTATATCCTTATTCTTCTAACAATCTTGAGATTTGGAATAGGCATATTAAATTTTTTCTTCACATCAGGTCTAAATATACAATGCAAAAAAGATATTTGTGATTTTCGGGAGAGCACCATAAGGAAAAATGCAAAAAATATTTGCAAGACTCTGATAGTATTGCATGTTTTCTCAATCCCTTGTTTTTCTGCTAACATTAAGGATAGCTGTAGAAGACCTGCTTGTTACTTATTTATCTTAACTTTGATAGGGGCCTTCTGTTCTCTCGGGAAGATGCATACCAGGGAAATGACCATAGCTATAAGCACCAGTTGTGGATGTTTTTCCTTTGTCTCCCAGAACGCTGGGAGATGGCATGTTTGCATGAATGGCTGAAAAGCAGCAGAAAAGTCTGTCCTGCCAGGTGTTTAAGGGCGTAGCTGTTTTGTCTTTCCCTCTGGATGTTCCCAAAACTTTCTTAAAACTTTCACATGGTAGAAATATATAAATACTGGAGTGTGTGTAAAAAAGATGGATCCTGATGGAAGAAGCAGTGGTCTCTGTTTTTTTCCAAGCTGCTGCAATAATCTATGATTGTTATGGCATCTTATCCCAAACAGAGCTAATTACAAATACACAAACCAAAACTCCTAGCTTTCTAAATTCAGACTGTTTGAATTCTACTAAAAAAAGAAAAGGGCATTTATTCCAGAGAGAAACATTTTTCTCCAAATCCAAATTTGCATCTGATTCAACACAGGAAAAAGATTGTAGCCACTGAGTGGTATTTATTTTATAGCGACCCAAGAATAAAGAAATTTTTCTTATTGACATCCAAACTTCTATAATTCAAAACTATTTCCAAACTTTATATTTTCATCACACTGATTTCTTCTCTGCAGAACAACCATCTTATATTTGCAGTGACTGAACTACTGAAGGTGGAGCAGCTGCTCCTCTTTAAAAAATAGAGCAGAACAAAGAAAACTGGGGGACACATACACTGTACAGTCATATGTTAAGACCTCAGTTCTTCCCATATTTTTTAAAATGGTATAGAAATAATAAATAATACCCGATATCTAAGCTCAACTTCATAATGACAGTATCACCTCCAAGGAAAACTGGAAAAATTAAGCACTGAGAAAAGACTTAATTCATTAGTCTGACTGAGCTTCTAAATTTAACTGAAGACATTTAATCATTTTTTTCTGAGATGACTCAAAATCTAATGATTCTATTCTTCAGGAGGAGGAGAATTCGAATTACCAAATCAGTCAAAATTTTATTTATTGTTTTTAAAAGAAAATACCTTCAATATCTTCAATAGGCTTCAAACTTCACAGAAAAGTGACTTTCACAAGTCCACCAGTAATGAAATGGCTTGCTGAGAATGAAAGACATTTGTTTCAGCCACAGAATTAGTCTTGTTTTTTTATTTTTCATGCAATACTTAGTTACCTTACATAATGATCACAGAATGAGGAAGAAGTGAAAGGACAACGCTCAAAGGCAGAGCAGTAGGTGCAATTCTGAACATGTTGGTTTCTACAGATATGCAATCACAGACTCTGAAGCGAAAATAAAAGACTACAACTACATTTGTAGGTAGGCTGGTGGCAAAGGGTGCTCAGCCGGGGTGGTAAAAAAATACCAATTGAGTGAGTACCAACATACAAAAAGAGGAGACCTGGTCTACACTCATCTAACATTCTAGACCATTTCTCAAGGAAAGGCTACCTTCTGCTCCTCAAAAATCTACTGAGTATTTTCTGCAGTTAAGTCCAACATCAGCATAATGCATGCTATAAGTATTCTATTCAGCAGTTGTACATTTTGAAATTTTACATCTGGTGCACTGACTTCGGCTGCTACCAGATGCCCACGTAGACACTCTCTATTTCCTCCTCCTCAATAGGACAGGGAGAAAAAATAAGGTGGAAAAGCTTGTGGGTCAAGATAAAAACAGCTGAAGAACAATGAAAAGGTCCTCATGAAAGCAAAGCAAAAAGAGGAGTTCTTTCAGTAACTCTCATTGTCAAGCAACACCCAGAAATATTTTAGAAATACACAATATGTGTACAAGTTCCTTGGGAAGACAACCTCTGTAACTACCAATCTGCCTGTAGTCTTCCTCTTATCCTCATCTTTATTGCTGAGGATGTGGTATGGAAAACTCATTTTGGTCAGTTTTGCCACTGTTCCCAACTCTGTCCTCTCCCAACCTCTAACCCACAGACAGCTTACAGATCTCTGGAAGGGATGGGGTTGGACATAAAGCCTTGACCCTGCACAAGCACTTCTCCAACAGCAGCCAAAACACTGGTGTGCTACCAGCACTGTTCGGCCATAGATGCAAAGCTCAGTCTCATACTGGCTGCAGGGAAGAGAGTTACTTCGGAGGCTTGTACCCAGTGTTCCCCGGGCGTCAGTACTGAGCCCAGTCTTACTTATTCATCAGTAACATGGATGAAGGGACAGAGTGTACCCCCAGGAACTCTGCTGATGATACAAAGCTGGGAGGAGTGGCTGATACCCCAGAGAGCTGTGCTGCCATTCAGTGAAACCTGGTTGCAGAGCTGGGCAGAGAGGAACCCAGTGAAGTTCAGCTAAGGCAGGAGCAAGGTCCTGCACCAAGGGGGGAACAACCCCACGCTGAGGGGTACAGCTGAGGGGTTGGCATGCTGGAAAGCAGCTCTGAGGAGAAGGACTTGGGGGTCCTAGTGGACACCAAGCAGACCATGAGTGTCCTGGGGGCCAAGAAGGCATCCCGGGGTCTTTAGGAAGAGCACTACCAGCAGGTCAAGGGAGGGGATCCCACCCTTCCACTCAGCCCTGGTGAGGCACATCTGGAGCACCGTGTCCAGTTCTGGACTCTCCAGTTTAAGAAAGACAAGGAGCTACTGGAGAAGGTCCAGCAGAGGCTACAAAGACAATGAGGGGGCTAGAGGAAAGGATATCTTAACAGCAGGTATCAAGAGGATGAGGCCAGACTCCACTTCTGCTCTTGACAGGATCAAGGGGCAGCAGGCACAAACTGAAACACAGCAAGTTCAATATGAATAGGAGGAAAATATTCTTTACTTTGAGGGTGGCAGAGCATTGAAACAGGCTGCCCAGAGAGGTTGTGGAGTCCCCTTCTTCTGGAGATGCTGAAAACCCATCTGGATGAGATCCTGTGCACCCTGTTCTAGGTGAACCTGCTCTCGGAGGCGGTTTGGACTAGTTTTTTCCAGACGTCCATTCCAATCTCAACCATTCTGTGATTCCATACAAAAATGCCTACTCACATTTCAGTTTCCATGCTTTTCTTTAGACCTTAAAATTCAACTCACGTTTCTACTACAATCTGAAAATATTCAGCATGCCTAAGATATGAAATGTTACTTAGCATTGATGGTTCCTACAAAAAGCGTCGCTGTAATGTGTTTTCGAGTCCTGAAATAAAAATTTAGATCTTCCATATCTACTACTCTTTTATTACTTGAACTTCTGCAGTATTCGTAATGATTAATTTCAGGGGTTTTCCTGATATTTACCTGCTTAGCAGAGGTTAAGGCAATAAATGGTACAATTGATCTGGAACCTTTGACAGCTTGTCACTCAGCTGTCACAGTTTCCTGATTTGTGTCAAAATTTGTTTTCTCGAACCCTGACAGATGACAGGAGGGTTTGAAGAGTTATGTCTATGGCAAAATGAAGCTCTAATAGGGAAAACACTTTTGAATCATTACAGCAAATATCTGTAAGTGTGCTAATACTGAACATTATACCTGTTGCCACAGGTAACTCAAAGCATGCGGTTCAGCAACACCTGTCACACATTTTTATCTCATCAAGTACAATCATCAACTTACCATCATCATCATCGTATCTTCAACTATAGCCCTTGCCAAAGAAATATCCTGCATTTCTGGAAGACTCTATCTGAGTCAGAGTCTGACTCTAAAAATCTGAGTTTTTGTCCTGGACTGTGCCATTCTCTCACATTCTTATGTGTATGAATTCAAGAGCAATTTTCTATCTAAGGCATTGCTTTGGAATCATAAACATCCAATACATTTAAGCTGATGTGGAACCTCACTGCCAAAAACACTTGGAGAGAACAACTCAAGAACTCTAATTAAGGTATCCATGCGTGCATTCTCCAAAGTCGACTCCCTCTACAACATTCCTAAAGAGAAAACAGCTATTTCTTAGTATAGTTCTGCTTATAAAACTTAATGTTCTAAGTGATTTTACAAACGCGAAAAATAGTGACACCCCATTTCTGGGACATGTATTTCTGCCTCTAGAAAATTAAGGGGTTTTTTCCTCAAGAATTAGAACAGCAAGATTATAGAGTAACACACACCAAATCATTTGTCTCTAAATATTCTGAGACAAACAAGTATTTCAAATCTTTGAGTTACACAGCAAACAGGACTTATCTCAATTACTTATCTGATAGTCTATTGTTTGATGCAATCAAAATCTTAAGTGAAGACAAGAAGATAAGGACATTTCAATCCATTGTCTTTGACTATTATTTTCCTAAAAAACCCAACCAAATTCATATACTTTTGTCACAAAATAACATAATTTGTCATTCTGGTAGTAAGTTAGATCATATTACTACTTTAAAACATCTAGTAAACATTCAGTCAAAACTTGCTACAACAGTGAACCAAGATTTAATCTATTTCCCCAAAAGTGACACAGAAATAAAACAGTCCTTTTTCTTTACAACAGCAGCTATCGCCTCTTTGCGAAGCATTCGATCTCACAAAATGCTCCTGGCATGAATATGAAATAAAAACTGAATGAAATCCTCGATTCCTTCCTGGACCTATTTATGAACCACAGAATCCCAGCATATTAACAATACCCAACTGTTGGCTCTTGGTGCTTTTACATTGGTAACAATTCCCTATTTTATTGAAGATTATCTGAAAAAAAAGACTTCTTCTGAATATTAATAAGCTGGGACACATCTACTTCTTTCTGTTTTTCATTATCCTCCCTTTGGAATACTAAATCATTAAAATCACAATGAGAAAAAAAACACCACTCATTAAGACAGAGTAAGTTGGAAAATCTAAAATCTTTATCCCCATCCTTCAGCAGAAGACTTTTCATCCTTTCTTTTCAAATTGCTACTTAAGTGAAGCTGAAAATTTTGTCCTGATTGCTCCCAACCTGGTCACCCTGACTGCTGGATCCTTGAGATTTAACCCTCTCCCCACTTTCTCTTTAGTTCAACAGTAATGTTTTTAAATTAATCAGTTACTATTTGTGAAGCATCAACAACTGTGAGTGAATAGGAGAGGAAAACGTTCTGCCTTCAGAAAATCATATGAACAGGGGCGCAAATAGTAAAACACTACACCATTGGTCACATTTTGAAAAATAAGTGAAAAGAAAATTTTGGCTGAATTCCCACTAATACAAGCAACACATGTAAAATGAAAACGAATTAATAAAATGACGTTCCAAAATAAAAAATGGAAAATATTACTTTTTCATTTAAATACTGTATCATAGTCAATAAGGTTAAGAAGGGTTACATGCACAGCATTAAATCAGGTTTCCCTAATTTTTGACCAGTCAACTTTGCCACTAAAGAAAATATTTGATTATAAACACATCATACATTCGAAGTATGCCACCATTTCAAGCATTACTGCAACAGTGTAAAGAATTCTATCCTGTTATTGCCAACTCTACGTAGAGTAAGTATGTTGTAGACCAGTAAAATAACCAGTATCACCTACCACTCTTACCTCACACAAGAATAACAGCTTGGTTTATCAGGTGCACAATTTCCCTACACTGTTTTAAGGGTCCTCCTAGCCATGCCTGCCTGATCTTTGCATGAGTATGATAAAGTGAAATGTGAAAGGATTCTTCATTCATGCTGCCAAATAATCACTGACAGATAGCTGAAGTCTTCTCTCTCAATATTATACACAATTACATTGTCACTTTTTGAAGCACAGGTTAAAAACTTAAATGTACATGATACTTTAAAAGGCACAGCTTGTTAAAGAGTATTTTCCTATCTGCTCCCTGTTTATATTATGGTAGACTGGCAAGTTTTACACTTTCTTTCATCTCTGCTTTAAGTACTTCCTTCTTATAACCAGCATGTTTAATTAAAAACATGTTCGCAGGTTCGCAAATTTTACCATGACAGCTTCTGCCATAGAGCAGAAGCCACACACGTGGTCATTATTTACAATACACAAAGAAATTACCCAAATTTTATTTTAAGCAAAACAACAGAAAAAAGATATTGACACAGGGAGTTTTTAGAAACGTCATTAGAAATACTCTTTAGGAAACATTTCTTTATTCTAAGAATTTTCACTGTGAATGTTTATTTAACATAGCACTTTCTTTTCTCTTTCACCCTCCAAATCTTACTGAAAATGGCAGCTAATCATTTGAACCACAAGCTGTCAGCCTTCACTCTTGCTTGGCAACCATGAGTTTAAAGCCACCAAAATTTTAGCACTAGAGCATAAATGTATTAATGAACTTCTTGCAGATGACTTGCAAGAATAAATATATGATTTCAGTCATACAACCAATGTTTTGGTAGGCACTATTCCAAGCGCCTGCCATGATTCTGTTGCAGTTACAGTTAGTTCTATGCTTACAAGAACAGGAATCATGTATGCAATCCCCTGGTTGTAAAAGACATAAGCAGAGGTAAATGAATCCCTAGAATACAAATGTGTTTATAATATTGTTTAAAAGATCACAATAATTACAGATATTCTCTACCAAAGTGTTGGAAGAATACAGTTTGAGAAGACAAAAGAAGATTTAATACTTGTGGGCCTGAGAATCTGAGACATCAGAAAATGTCTGGGTTTCATGAAGCTTTTCATTGTTTAATATTGATACACTTCAAGAGGATTAACTACTACATATTTATAGAATACTTTAGAAATGCAGAGAGTTATCTAAGAGCTAGGTATTATAATTCAAAGCACTCTGGCCAATAAGCTGAAGACAAGATACTGTCCTTTTCAAAATAAAATTAGATGCATTAAAAAGAGGATTTTCAAAATTACTGGACTTCAGTTCTTAGAAGGAAGATCTTAATTTTTTCTCACTCCTAGAAAGATTTTTTTACTATGTTTCTCTTACATAAAATAGCATATTTAAAGAGACACACTTTGTAGACTTTGGCCTAATCAGAATAAGTTAAACTTGATAAAAATAATTTTTTTAACCACCTGTCAAAGTGCATCAGGGGGACAATAACAAATAAATCTCAGTTGACCAAAGCTACTGAGAGTTACTCACAAAATGACAGTTTTAGCTATATACAAAATTAAAGAGTAATGAACAATGTAACAGTTTCCTTTAAGATTAGAATATCAACCACTTGAGTAGATTAAGAATTCCTATATCTATCCCACACGCATAAAAATAATTGCCTCCCATTACAATTTTATAATCACAAACAGTCCCCATCCAGATAACTGAGCTTAACAATTTCCTCAAACTGTAGCAGAAGCACCTACTCACATAATTTGCCTTTGACTTTTCCTTTGTCAGATACTAAAAAATACAATAAAATAATTAAATACATTCTAATTTTCAATTCCAGCAAGCTGCAATTAAGGCTTCCATTTTTTCACATTTAAAAATTATTATATATTTAAGAGCACCTGAGTCTCCTATCATTTCTTCTCATGTCAATGTCTTTACAAAGCAGACTGCCAGCCACAAATACCACAAATTTTCCAGCACCCATCCTTTCTAATGTTCAGCTGGTTTGCTTGAGTTACTTCCACTCTTTCTTGTATTTCAAATGAAAAACACCAAAGAACAGAGGGATTCAGTCAGTAAAATAACTTGGGGAGGTGGGAGGGAGTGGACAGAGAGGGAGAGAGTAGGAGGGAGGTGTCTAATAGCATTCTTACCTTCGTTATTAGCATGATCTGTCCATAGACAAACTACTACTGCCCACACCTCAAAGACTTCTGAAGACTTTCCTAAAAGGCTTCCTTATTAAAGAATAATACCTCCTACCTCACTGCAAATTCTACTTGTTACATAAGCACTTTTAGGGTTTTGAGGGGGTTTTTGTTGCCTGTTCCTTGAATTTGCCATTTCTACAAAAGATCATTCTTCCTTTTCTGGCACCTGCACATATACAAAGATAACACAAAGAATCAACCATTTCCTCTGTCAGAAGTGTCATTTCTTCCACCATAAAGCCATACAGTAAATTAGCAACATAATACATTTATGTATAAGAAACCAGCTACTGCCCCCACAAAAAGCTTCATTTACTGAAAACAATATGATCAACTACTAGTCCTGAAGGGAGAGCTTTCAGAATTCCTCATCTATTTAGTTGTTTCATGCTCTTTACAATCACATTTTTTTAGCAAACAAATTCTCCCATACAGGGCAGTATCACTCAACCTTCTATAAAATGTTTATATTCTCCCATCTTAGTGATCCACTGAAAACATCAATATCATTTGCTTACTAGCCTTAAAATTACACAAGAAATTTCACATCCATTTGTCTTTATTTTAAACAGCCCTCCCCCAAACTGCCAGAACTATTCAGACACAATTCTGTGACTACAACACACCACAGAACATGAACTGACAATCATATTCTTACAACCTCCAAGTAATTTTTCCTATTCTATTTATCCTTTCTTTAAATATTTCTTAATATAATTAGTTACATATAAGTAAAGATTAATATTTGAAATAATATAAAAATCTTAGTCTAGTTTCTTATTCTTGCTAACAATTATTTAATCACTCATATGTAAAGTTCTTATCCCTTACACATTAAGTCTGGAAAAAATAAAAATCATGTTTTTGATTTTCAAAATTATTTCCTGGTTTTGGAACATTGCTCAATTTATCAAGCACTACTGTCCCACTGTAATTTATCCATCTTCACGAGTGAGACAAAGTACTGCCACACAAGAGATGAATATATATTCCAAGTATTTGCCTCACTGGAATGAGTAACAGGCTAGGCTAGCAAGAGTACAACAGCAAGATGGCAGCCAGACACTGGAGTGGATTGCCTGGAGTGGATGTGGAGTCTCCATCCTTGCAGATGCTCAAAACTGACCTGAAGCAGACCTGAAAAACCTGCCTTGACCAGGACGCTGGACCAGATAACTTCGGGAGGTCTATTCCAATCTATATGATTTTATGACAAACAATTCCAGGACTTGTATGAGCAGGTTCTTTTCCCTTAGTGTCACTTACTGACAAACACAGCTATTCTTACCCTCAGCTAAATGAATATATTTTCAAGGCTAAAACATGGACAATTCACACAATACTTCCATTAAGCTTAAGTCTCAGTTGCAAAGGAGACTGAGAATACTCCTGCTCTTCAAACAGTTCATGGGGTAGCTCTCAGCTAATGTTGTGTCAACGGGGAAATCAATACACAAAGGAGTTAGGTGATTTACACAAGACTTCAAGAAAAGCTTGTTTAATTTGGAAAAATCCAGCCTTACAGTATGTAGAAAAGCTTATCACAGAGAAAGAACAGACCCTTCCTCTGCCTTGATATTCTACAAAATTTTAGCCAGGTTTTACAGGCAACGTAAAAAAAAAAAAAACCTCTTCAACTTTCAAGTCAAATATATTCATTGACCACTTCTCTTCAGTACTAAACTTGTCTTACACACATGACTGCCCGATATAAATTGCAAAATACTATTTTGATATGTTAGGTAGTATTTGAAAATTTAAATGATGCTTTAAGATACTTTTATGTCTTTCAAATGATACATACACAAAGGCAGCAAGAAAATGAAAAAAAAAATTCAAACAAACTCTTAGCATACGAGCTGATGTGCAACAAGCATTCTTAATTAATGAGCACAGAAAGCTAAAATGAGCTCTCTTTTTCCAGCAAAGTGTTCATTTTCTTTTTATCAAGAGCCACGTGTATTCACAAATCAAGGGAACAGAATAAGCTCATTTCAAGGTCAACATGATGCATGCTTAAATTTTGTTAGTTGTAAATATAATATTACTATCAAAAGCTGACAAAGTCATACATCATTATGTACACTCTGACAAGTTCCCTGATATCAATTCAGAATGACAGATAGATTAATCACATTCCAGTTTGACAAATTGCATTGAAAAATGTGACTCGTAAGTACAAAATTCAAGAGCTCAGCCATCTACATCAGATAATGAAGATTCAAAGACGTCTTTTCATCAGTGTCACTTGATTAGTCCCTCTTCAAAAATGAGCCCTTTTCTTGTGATGAGGTGCTTTCTTTTATGTACTTTTTTCTTTTTCTCCAGATTTATTATTATCCATATACTGTGATAAAAACAGTGAACAGCAAGGTGGTAATATGTTTTGTTTTATTTGGGATATAAACAGAGCAAATGAAGCTACTCTCTGCCAGCACTACATGGACCATGCAGTCTAACACTGGTCCTGAACAAAATTTTTAAAAAAAACTTGCTCAAACAAAACACTCAGTATTCAAAAACAGACTATGAAATAATCATGTGAGGATATATTTTATTTTGTACAGCCTGACCTATAGTATTAATTAGTTCATTTTAACTGCATTGAGTCACTTTTACCTAAAACGAAAGTAAACGTATTTTAAATAACTTTCACAAAAGAGTGAACTTAAAGGGAGATGCTACCCACACTACAGAAAAAAGTGAAAGGAAGACCCAAAAAAAGCTACTTGAATATTCACAGCAGCAAGATAGTCTATCCTATCACAGGGAAAAACGATTTCGTATTACATATACAAGAAAGAGAAATGGTGTAAATAACAGTCTTGCATTGCTAATGATCCCCAGATATATGAAACCACCCAAGGTATTATGCCACCATTTGTCTCATTAAGACACCTTAACCATTCTTCTCAACAATTATGTTGCTAAATAATGAGCATACAAAACGTTTTGCAGCTATAAAAATTTCACATTATATACTTTAGCACAAACAGCTGACTTCTAACACAAAGCTACCAAGCTTCAAATCTCAAACTGTTTGCTTACTACCCCTCAGGATTTTTACAACCTAGGAGACAGAAAATATTCTAATATTCTTTCCATTGGTACCTGAGATAGCATGTATTAATTTTTAATGCTTCATAAATGCTGCTATATAAATTAATATATTACTAAAGAATAAACTTTACACAAGTAAACCGTGTGATGAAAATGTATGCTGACAGTCAGTAGAAAACCACCTTAAAATTCCAGAGTACAACAATGACACTATTTTACAGAGCCACAACATTGTAGTAACAGGCTAACTACTATTACTTTTATTTTAAAGGATTGCATTTATTACGTATTAAATTTCAATTCCGAAGAACAACCATATAATAGCTAATCACAAACAAATGTCAGGAACAGAATCAAATTCATTATGCTCTTCTATTACTGTTCAGAATAATTGGGAACAATTTTAAAAGGAAAATACCATTTAATATTAACTGAACAGTGGTAACACTGACTAATAAGTTGCACTTCTGATTCAAAGGTTTTTCTTTATTATATAAAATACACTCTTTTCACTAATTTAAAAATATTTTCTCTGTTACACATGCAATTTACAGCGAATAAGAGATAGTTCACTGAGAAAGAGTGTGGTATACCATGTCTTCAATTTAGAAGGAAATATAGATGCTCATAACCATCTTGTTTTCATATTAAATTGTACACACACACAACCAGATGACTTGCACTTGTCCCCAAAATTTTCCTTTACAATAATTTATTAGAAAGTAAATGTCAGGTCTTTGCATTAACTTACAAATTCCCTATTTCTCAGAATTTGCTACACTTACAAAGCTTACAATGAAAGTAATGCACACACCCACCTTGTGCGGATGCCTGTATTGAACTCACAGTTGATGGGGATTCAATAATGCATTCAAAATACTGCACATACATGGGCTTTTCCTGTCTTCAAAAAACACTGTATAAACTTAGAAATTAACTTAATCTGCGCCTGCAAATGTTAAATAGTTTCTGTTTAACAGGTTTACATTAATTTCTACATGTAATTATACACCTGACTTTACAAAACAATCATTTTCTGTTATGCGAAATCACTGGCACACTCATACTTCTTATAAAACAAAAGAATCCTGAATTTAGTAGTTAAATGTACACATATAGAAAATATTAGGAAGCAGAAAGGTATTTGTACTTTTTCTTTTAGATTTCACTGCAAGTATTGTGGATAGATTGTCAATAGCTTTTTTTTAAGACACTTAGTACAATGGTATGATTTTGCTAATTTTTTACACAAACTGAAAAGCAGAACAAACACCTGAACAGATGTTGTTACACATACCAATATTTTGAATACCAGTCAGAGCTCACTGGTATTAAAAATACACAGATTATGACATTGTAATTTCCATCGTACCCACTTCACAAAAGGCAGCAAGTAAGTACAATGAGCAAAAAGCAGTCTTTCACTAATATTGATCTCCAGCCATTGCAACTGAAAACAGGAAAAAAAAAAACCTCAAGTTTTTGACAATAATCATGCTAGATAGGACTTGCATAATCTGCAAGTTCTTTGCTCATGGGGAAGCTCAGTAAATGCAGTAACATTAATGTCATTAAAATAAATAAGTAAAATAAAAACAAAAAAAAATTGAAAAGGAAAAATTGAACATCAAGTAAAATATGTTTTGTGTAGGTAAGTATGTTCAAATAAAATTTATTAATTGTAAAATAACTTATTTAAATTTTTTAAATGAGCATCTTAATAAATTTAGCATAGCCTTTAGAGTCCCTGCATGCACACATAAAAACAGAATAGTACTTTCTTGAATGATAAATAAAAATAATTTTCTAGTTAAAGCTGAAAATTAAGAGCATCATACCTCTAATGAAAGCTTGATCCTAAAAGGCTACATGAAAGAGGCTTAATAAAAATATTAATCTTTTATATAGCTAAATACAGTCTCAAAAAGTTCGAAACATAGAAAGCAAAGAGGAGAAGTGGACACAGGACATTTCCCTTCATTATCTTTTGGTATTCTGTTAACATTTTTAGCATTCAACCTCAAACTAACATTTCTCAGCTAGTAAATACAACTAAGATAGTAACACACATCCCTTTTAAAGGATTTAATTCACTTGTTCTTCACTTTGTAGACATTTATGGTGTGATTTAACAACACAAAGCAAACATTTCTTACTTGAAGTGAGTTATTTACATTCCTTAGACTTACCAGAACTGCAAAAGAAAATCTGGAGCCTTGTTTGATACAACCATAATGGTTTAAGTGTAGATTACAGTTACAGAAGAACAAAAAGATATGGAATTTACACAAAGGGCTAATGTATGTCCCAGGGAAATGGACAAGAAAAAAATCTTAACAGCTAATATATATGATTATATATTTCCATTACATTCATGTTTAATACTAAAATTATAGAACAGTAATGAGATTAGGACTCCAGGGGATAAGGATCAAATCATCATAAGTGAACAACATGCCAAGTGAGATCTTACTAACATGTTTAAGAAAAAGTGTTGTCTGTCACAAGAACAGCACTAGGAAGAGAGGCATGACCACCAAATCTTATGTTTTCTTAGGTTTTCTTCATTTTTGATAAACAGTTCATTCAGATACCTTGAAAATATGAAGCACCACAATAACCCAGTAATATGAAAATGAATGTACGGTGAATTTTATTATTATTATTATGATGTAAGAACCTGCTCCAACCCTCTCCTGATAAATTATAGCTGCGAAACTGACATGTTTTGGTCATACTTTCAATGTTAACTTATACAAAAGCTTTTCTGACAGTACAAAAGTGACCAGTACTAATTCATCATTAAACATATTGACAAGGTGATGAACTAGTCATTTGTGAGGCAGCAGAACTTGGTACACTGGAATTAACTGGAGAGCTGCACGACTAATGTCCTATCACTGTGTTTTACTGTAAAGTTTCTTAATCAATTGAGAAAATCTATTAATTAAAGAGTAAAAGCAGATTAGATGGTTGAGGAAAACAATGTCTTAGATTTCACTGGATCTGATGAACAAATCACCTTTCAAAAATTATCTACCAAATCACACATCTCCCACCCACAATCTTTTTTTTTTTTCAAACAGTACTAGTTTGCAACAGGGTTTTTGTATCCCTTACATTACTATAACTCACACTCAAAATAAATTTTGAAATATTGATTTCCACATTTCCAAGCATATTCATATTGCATCTTGGTGTTTCACCCTTCTCAATCAATCCTTAAAAATTTCATTAGTTATGTTTTAGCAGTGCAAGACTAAGCAGCAGATAACTGGTCATCAAGCCTTGTATACAAAAACAGTGGATGAGAACAAGCCACAGCAGTTATCTACATTAGCTAATTTCTGTTTTATTAAATCATTAAAGATTTCTAGTTCAGCTTACAAATGCAGGTGTGAATGATAGGACTGTCAAACTATGTGCAGACTGTATTCATGGTGTATCACAGTTGAAAGCATAACGCATACCACTTTTTTATTTAACACCTACTGCCTTTTACCATTTTAGAAGTTCAAACAAACACTTGTACTTTAAATTGTTCCACATTTATTATAGTTTCATGCAGTAAACCTACTTCATATTGCAGCCAGTATGACAGGATAGTCTTAAATATAAAAAGGACAAAACATACCATGTTCAAAGTAGCCAGTGTAGACAGCACATGTGTAACTTGGTATTTACCATGATCAAACACAATCAGAGATTTAAAATGCTTTTGCATTCAAAAAATAAAATTTAAAAAAAAATCTCGGATGTTTGTGATACTCAAGATAATTTATAGCATCTTAAGAATCAAAGTTCATTAGATGAGATCAATACTCAAACTCCAAATATATGGCAAATTTCTGACTTAATTTGTCAGGATTAGAACTTAATATATTATAAAATCTAAGCAGACCAAAAAGAATTTGAGCTAACAGCATCATTAACCACAAAAAGGCTTTTTTTGTGTGAAAAATATTCTAATCTAAAAAGCAGAAGCATTCTTTCCCTTCAGAACAGTAAACAAAGACTTAAACATAACATAAAACCACACAATTTAGAGTGCATGCTAGCACATTAAGTGCAGGATTTCTTTCAATTCATTTTCAGACCTACTGCTCTCCATTTTAATTTCCCTCCTCTTCCTTCATAAATAATTTCTGTGATGTTTATTAGTATCCATTTTCAAAGTTAAGAGAATCTCTAAATTACTGAGTATTTTGCCACCTCAAAGATATAGCCTGTACAAGTACAAAAGCAGACCAAAACAAGTACTTGAAGAAACTTTTCAAAAAGGAGCACTACAAGCCACCCAGCAAAATCATTACAAGAGAGTCAACAGCCATATGGCCTTGATATGGAATACCACTAAATGCCCCTCAAATTTCACCATCCTCATAGCTGTTTTATCATTACAAAGCACACTAGCACTTTAAAATAAAATATTGAGAAGCAAACGCTACTGCATTTCGTGTAGCAACAAAGAGAGTTCCTTCTATACAAATAAAACTTCCTAGAGCTCAATATTTGCCGCCGTTTCATTTCTTCACCATCCCTTCCTCCCCTATGATTTCCCTTCTCTCTTTTTCTTATTCCTACCTTTTGTTTTTCTTTTTCTTCTTCCCCTCTCTTACTATGCACGTCTGTTTTGTCATCTGCTCTCATTTGTTACTTTCTTCCAGCTGGCAGCATGTGAACCCCGGGGCCAGGGTCCCATTTAGCCATGTCTGAGAATGTCAAGCAATTCCGGCTATGAAAGCCAGCTACCACCTGGGAAGGGATGGAGGGGGGCTCTAAGTCCACCAGAAAAGCCTGCCCAATAAAAGTCAGCCTGCCAGCCTATAATTATAACTCCTCATACACAGACACTGGGGCCTTGGAAAACGTCCAAGCTTTCCTTTTTCCCACCCCTCCCCTCCTGTTCATTCTCTGCACTCTGGCAAACAGATAAAAAACTGAAGTGGTAGTCAACACTTTGGTACACCTCAAGGGTCTTATCTTACTGCCTGAATGACACCCTCTTGCAAACAGATGCCCCTCCAACTGTGAAAGAGTACTCAAAAATCTGGAGTTGTTTTTTTCACTGAAGTAGAGAATGCTCAAGCAGGGTTATTAAGATATACTGCAGTGCAGTTTCTAAAGTCAGTCTGCAGCCCCTTTTTGCAGTTGCAAATACTGTCCTTATGCTAGAAATACAATCACTGGGGTACTCACTGTTAACAAAACACAGAGTTTAATAGCCCCTCTAAATTTACTACAATTATGCTAGAACAGTCATTTTAACTGAATCCTTGAAAATGAGTACAGGCTACACATATTACTAATACTGTCGTCAAGGGAAATACACAGATACCTTCATCTCACTGTAACAGACACCATTTCATCAGTTACACACACCCTACACAATGCATGTGAAACAGAGGTATGCTGTCATTAGTCAGTACGTGAAGACCTGACATATCAAAAGTGTATGTCTGCAGGTCAAAAGGATCTTCATCTTTATATCTGCAGTATTTCTGTTGTGCCAAACTCCAATGTTATTTTTGCCACATTTAAAATTTCATGGAATATTTAACAATAGTGTGGAATATTTAATAATAAGCTCATCCCTCCATTACAGGACCAGACTTTGTGCAAATGCAACACAATAAATAAAGCTGCACAAATGCAGCAACAATAAAGAAAGCATACTGTGCCAGCTCAGTGGTTTTATGGAGAGAAAAAATCCAACCAACCAAAACAAACAAACAAGCAAACACACACACACAAAGGCTCAAACAAAACTAAACAAAAAATCATACCAAAACAAACAAAACCAAAACATCCACCAGAAAGCCCCAACACACAAAACACTAAAATCGGTAGGATACTACACAGGTTTTCTGTTGGAGCCTTTATTGAATTATGTCCTCAAATACTCCAAAACGCATGACAAGCTGTTATTATTCATCCTGGAACTGAGCTTTACCAAACAGTGTCACAATGTCCTGTGACACAAATCTATCTTGTTCATAAACTGAATTGCATCAGTGTTACAGAAATCTTATTGAAGTGAGTACCTAAAGCATCCAACACACCTAAAATTGTACATTCAGCATTAGCTAAGCAATAGCTGGCACAGGACATGCTCTGGCTTTTCCTAAAAGGACAAAACTGAAATTTAAAATTTATAATTTTACATATAAGAAGGAGCCTTATGAATAAAAGCAAACCGATGGGCACAGCAGAACATCGCTCAAGACATCCAAAGTAATGAATCAGCCCAAATTAATACCTCAAATTGCTCTCTCAAACTGTGATACGTTTATCAGATAGCTCAGAAGAGTTAAAGACAATGTAGCATGAACCTACAGGGGAAGCACTCCATATTATTTTCAAAAGATTACAAAATTAAACATCTGTCAGTATGCAAACTAATTCTGAACTCATTTAGTAAGTAAAATAATATATGCTTACATTACTAACGGATGACTGCATACATACCAATGCACAGCATTCAAATGACATTATGGCAAGTCTTGTGCTATGTAGTGAACTGGCAGAACAGTGACCATTTTGACTTCTTAAAGTTTCTACTGTTCCTTACCACAGCAATACTTTTGTACAGTAAAAGACATAAACAAGCCTTATACCAAATCAAGAGACAACCAGCATCTTCAAAAAAATCTTGAATGTATTAATAGTAATTATGACCATTACATGGCTCTGACTCAGAACCTCAAACTTCAGAATACATTTCTTTCTTCCTTTAATTTACTACACATTTCAATAGTTATTTGTCTTTTAAGTGACTTTTCTAATACGTTAGATATGTAGATGAGTTTTTATTCAGCATTCTAAATCTACCTTCCCCTCCCATTTCCTCTTCCCCCAAGCTGTATCAGCTAAAACACATTAAATCTGGTATTTCCCTCTCCAATTACAACACTGTAAATATAAGGAACCATTGATTTTGGACTTGGAAGTCTCTTTGTTCATTTGTTCATTTTCAATGAGCAGAAATATTGGACTCAGATCCTTACAGCAATTTATTAGCTAAAATGGCTGAGTGATTGACATTCTTATTCTTTCTGAGGTCTAATGTTTTCATTAGCTTGTGTTTATGGAATAAGAATATTCATCTACCCTTTATCACAGAATTGCGAGGGTTGGAAGAGACCTCGAAATCACCCAGTCCAACCCCCTTGCCATGGCAGGGCCACCTGAAGCAGGTGACAAAGAAACGTGTCCAGGTGGGGTTGGAATCTTTCCAGAGAGGGAGACTCCACACTCTCCCTTGCCAGCTGTTCCCATGCTCTGCCACCCTCAGTGGAAAGTTCTTCCTCATGTTAAAGTGGAACTTCTTGTGTTTTAACTTAGGGCAATTGCTCCTTGTCCTGTCACTCAGCATCACTGGAAAGAGTCTGGCACCATCCTCCTGACATCCTGGATATTTGTATGTATACATTATTTAGTCGTATTTTTCTCAGCTTTTCATGTATCCAAGTTTCACTAAAGCTAACTTCCCAGAGATGCTGACAGGATTTCGGTGTTCCTACTAGGATAAGTTGTTCAGAACTTTTACTTTAACACTGAAAGGAGTTATTTAGCTTTGTAGTGGGGAAAAAAAATGCAGGGTAAACAAAGCTAGCTCAACACAGAAGTCTTCTTTCTTTATAAACTCTGGGCCATTTCTGGTGTCTCTTTTTTGTTGTTGTTGTTTGGTTGTAGGTAAGCTAGAGGTGAAAAAATTTACAAAGCAGCAATAGTAGATTCTATACTAATCCAAAGAAAAAATTAAAGTAAAAAAAAAAAAAAAAGATAAATAGCCCATCTCCTACAGACGGGTCTTGCACTAGTTTTATTCAAATGGTTGCAAATTCAGACAGGATGCAGAACAAATGTAAGAAGACATTTTTATTTTGGCTAGGGTTTTAATTTTTGCCAATTGGAACATTAAGCTTTCAGAAGATAAACACATCACCTGAAGCTACATGTTAAATGATAAATCTGTTAGAGAACAAAAACCATAGGCAAAATGAAATAGAGTTTTAAATTTTTAGGTCAAAGTGATTACTAGGGGGACTAGATGGCACTGCAGCTGAAGCTGTATCACACTTTACTGCTCACAGGAACATTAAAAGTGTCATTTTACTTAATAAAAAAAACAACAGAAATAACAAATTAAAGAAAGAGCAAATGCATAGCAAATTCAGTCCCATTTATCTAGATTGCAGCAGGATGAAAACCATACATGACTTTCTCTCTAAATACAAAAATGTATTCTGAATTTCTTTGGGGGCATTTGTAGTTATTTTTCTTCATCTCAGAGATGAAAAGAACAAACCAAGCTAAATATTATTTTTCTCTAAAAGATATTTGAATACTAGTGACTCATTGTAGTTATTGTGTATTATTTTGATTTTAAACCACATGGTCACTTGAAATGGAAGACTCTAAGATCAATTAATGGAAGTGTAAAGCTTGAGAAGTTGCATGAAAGCTGAGATTAAGAAGAAAACGCCTGCCATAAAAGTACAAAATGAGCTCAGAACACCAGGCTGGGTTTTTTCCATAGTAACAGTAGAAATATTACAGAGGTCCACAGGACATTTCAATTTTGCTTAGTCAAGGCTGAACTATGTAAAACTTCCCAAACTGATAATAAAACTGCTCAAGTATTTTTAAATTAAGTTTCTTTTTTTTATTTATCAAGGAAGATTATAACACATCTTTTTACTCTCTGAAATACCTAGCAATATACACACAGTCACACTTTCAGATTTAACAAAAACTGTAACACATGCCCATTAAGACAAAAATACCCTATATTCTACTCTTGTTAGACTCCACCTGCAGTGCTGCACCCAGATTTGAGGTGCCAGCACAGCAAGGACATAAACGTGCTGGAGTGAGTCCAGAGGAGGGACACAAAAGTGATCAGAGGCATGGAGCACCTCTGCTACACAGGAAGGCTGAGAGAACTGAGATTCTTCATCCTGGAAAACAAAAGCCTTTGGGGTGACTTCCACTATCTGAAGGGAGCCCACAAGAAAGATGCAGAGAGACTATTTACAAGAGCATGGAATGACAGGACAAGAGGGAACAGCTTCAAAAAAAGAGTAGGTTTTGATCAGATATTAGGAAGAAACTCTTTACTGTGAGGGTTGTGAGGCCCTGGCACAGGCTGCGCAGGGAAGCTGTGGATGCCCCATCTCTGGAAGTGTTCAAGGCCAGGTTGGATGGGCCTCGGGGCAACCTGGTCTGGGGGAAGGTGCCCCTGCCCACAACCGGGAATTTGAACCAGGTGGCTCAGAAGCTCCCTTCCCACACAAACCATTCTATGATTCTATGGGGAAAAGGAGGAGAAGGAGAAGGAGAGACGAGAGAGGAAAGAGGAAGGGAGGGGTGAGTTGGGAATCTTTTTTAAAATATACAGAAACCTTAGATCATAGTTAGCAGCAAAAAAGAACAATGTAATTGTTAAACTATAGAACAATTTCTAATAGTTGATTTGACTACAATTTTTTTCAGTGTATACTCTACAAGATGTATGCAGATATTCCTTATTATGAGTGCATAAAAATAAATTTATAATTGAAATGTGACAAGTATGCCTCCTAATAGAATAAATTTTTATTACTACATAGCTATATAAAGAAAGCTCTCAGTAACAAAATGAATTGCAAAATATACTCAACAGAATAAAAAAGGTGCAGAAATGAGGAAGTTATCTTAAGTACAAGGAAGTTTGCTTAATAAAATATATTAATTTACAGAATTACATCATGGAACACCATGAAAAAAACATCACAGCTACAAAATTACTTAGGTTTTGCAGGTGTGCATATATATGGGTAAGTGTTTCAGAAGCAGAACACTCTTTGTGGAACACCAAGTACAGCGTATTACTAAACTTAAAAAGTTTACAGATGATCACTTATTGTTACTTTATAATTAGCTAGATTTTATATATTCTGAGTTATAGTAAAAGTCTCCACAGAAAAAACATTGTAAGTACTTGTAGCATATGCTTCTACATCTCTCTGTTTAAAGAAATACAGTACAATATAACACAAATATTTCAAATATTTTAATGTTAATATTATAGTATTAGATAATATAATATTAATCAATATTTGAATATAAGTATGATCTAATATAAATCTCAGATTTCATCCTCATTCATCAAAATGCAGCACCACTGAAGAATTCATCAGTGAGAATGGGCTAGAAATAGAAAACCCAAGCCCTGAACATTTTACTTCCTACAGGGGTCTTTTGCAGACTTTTTTTCAGCCGTGAAGTCCATGCCAGCATTACATAAGCAAGCACCTTCAACTGCCCTGAAGAAATGGGAAATAAAACTCTTCCCTCTCCCCTTCAGTTTCCATCTTCGCTCATTCACTGTACATCAAAGGGAATCAGTGCAACCTGACACACAAGGCCTATTCCCCTCAGTGATCCGGCAGGTGCTGAGGCCAGACAGAAAGCCTGTTTTCCGCAGCCCTTTACCTTGTTTGATCACTGGTTACTTTTGATCTGACACTTCCCTCACACTAGTAATGACTTCCCCCTCGCAGAACCCACCTCGCATCTGTCAGCCGGAATAAAGGGTATCACACTGCGCCCTGACAAGGCCTATGGCCATGAGCTGTGCTGCCAGCGAGAGGCTCCCCAGCTCCCACCATTTCCAATTCAGCTCCCTTTGTTCTGCTGGGTACTGGGGCCAGGGCACCAGTGACAACAGAAAGGATTATACACCAGCTGTGAAGCTGAGCCTTCATGAATTTATATCTTTTCATCTCAGCTTCATCGTCTCCCTAAATGCAGTGAACTTCATGGTGGTTACTATGAAATACACAACCAACAAATGTTATGGAAAGTTTGTTTAAATCCTCTTTCCCTGTAAAAGAAAAGCCAGCAAATGTTCTCTAGTAAACTGAGAGGCATATTTTTCCCCCAACTATTATTATTAAAGTCTTCCAACTGATGTTGGAGGAGGTCACAAAAGGCCAGCTGGTTCATATCACTGGAAGGGCAGAGAAGGTGAGAGAAGCAGGATACGATTTTTATTTTATTGACAAAAAGTGTTTGAGAGTTAAATGCATGAGTTCTTTATATCCACTTTTTCCTTGCAACTGGGTGTTTTAACAGCAGGTAAAGAAAAGTAGAGGAGGACTTTGAATCAGATCAGGTTACTTGGAGAATATACAAAAAGAAGAAGTATACAGGTTTCCACATACTACACAAGAACAACATAAATTTTGGTTTAGTTTTGTAATTAAATGGTATTGTTGTTCAACTTTCAGTGTAGTATATATTTGTAAGATATACAATCTTTTTTGGTCTGGAAGTCCAGTCAAAGAAACTAAACTCATAGCACAAAGGATACAATCTCACTTTTCCACTTCTATACAAGCACAGATTTGCATGAGATGGGTCAGAGCCTAATATTAAATATTACACATTTAATACCCTAAATAAGAGGTTCCTGACTTCCACACAGTGTTGCATGATCATTCTTCAAAATTAATAGCAACTGAGCATATTAAAAGTATTCGGAGCATATTAAAAGCATTTCAAAACAACTTTTTGAAGACCTAAGTGTGAGTATAGGAACTCAATTATGTAAAATGCTTAACTTCCAAAACTGAAATTAGATATTCTAAAGAGTTGTAGGTCTAATTAACACTTACACAATTCAGAAACCAGTACCTCCAGTCACTATTAATTTTTAACTAAGTTCTGCTGAAAATTCAACTAATTTTTCCAATTATTGCCTCTCAAAAGTAACACGTAAACTCCAGAAGCTAACTGGCCTCTTTTGAGGCCAGCTGAACTTCTCATGACAAGATAATTATGCACAGCAATAGAGCATCATAACTTCCTGACATCTCCACATGCATCCTAGGATAATCCTGAAATGAAGAGAAAGAATACATAGAAAATGAGGTCTCTCATTTTCAGCCCTTTTCCATCAAGAAACTCCAGGCCAATATATTAGCATCAAAAAGATTTACTCAAGTCCATCCTTGAAAGATCACACAAAAACCATAACAGTCACAGGAAGTCACAAAAACAGATGGATTTGTCAGAATTTGTGCAAGGCACTAATTGTGAACATCAAGGCACTGCAATTTCTCTTTAAGGAACACTTCACTGTATTTAAAAAAGCTGGCTACTGTAAGAAAAACAATGATTTTCATAGTTTTTAATATAACCATGGTTTCTCGATAAAATTCAACTTTTTCAAATAAAACAACCACATTTTTCTAACAATTTAGTCTCATATGTCAGTGTCCACACCTACATCATCTTTGTTGCAAATGGGTTTTTATTTAACCTAAAAATGGGTTACTAGATAAATATAATGGGTAAAAAAATAGATCTTCAAACCAAAATAATACAGAGAGGACAACTATACAAAATTGTGAGAATTAAACTGGAACAGATCTCTCTGATTTGCATTGAAATACAAAGCTACAGAATTTAAAAGAAAATCATAAGGATGACAAAAACATTGGAAATACCTGAAGAAAAAAAACCCAAAATATCTTAAATATTGCTAGGCTTATCTGAACAGAATATAACAAAATGCACATGATTTAAACTGATGAGATATCTGTGCGCATGGCAACCTATGTGAAGCTTTAAATATAGCTTAGATGACAAATACTTCAACTGTTCTGGAACTAAGGAAACAAACCTCAGGCAATGGAAAAAAGAACAAAACTTAAGTTCACCAATCTTGAAAGACAATTAAAGTAATAATTAGAAAGACAGCAGGCATTTACAGCTAGACACTTTTCCAGAAACAGATTAAAAGCTCATTGAAATTGTAACTTTAACGGAAAAGATGACCAACTGCAAGGAGCAGCAACACATTTCTCTGTACGAGAGGGTATGAAGGGGAAAGGAAAAAACCCACAACCCAACGCCCTCCACATACATACCTTCCTGCTGGTACACTACAGGTCACATCCTACTGAATAACTGCTTTGCGCAGAGCAGAGCAGATCCTACTATCAGCTCGGGGTGATACCCCCCTAACTCAGGGATTGTTGCTGATAATTTCTCTTCCCTGTTGATGCAAGTAACAACACCCATTCTGATACAAAACAACAATCTTTTTGAAACCTTGTTTAGTTTTACTGGGTGAGGATGCCAGTGTTAATAAAGCTAAACAAACTGACCTTGAACAAACTGGGTGTCAAGTAAGTGAAAACTGAAAATAAACTGTGAAAGCACATAAGGCAAAGACAAAAGTGCTCAACAGGAGGAATGCTTGAGGGGAAAAAAAAAATCCCTTCAGTCAACTTAAAAGGATTGCAATAACACTGAATAACAACAAGGTGAAAATTATGGGGTTGCATCATAATTGTAATCTACTACCTGAATTTGAAAAGGAATTACAGTCCACAAAGACAGAAGCCCTTTGCCTCCTTCAAACAGTTTGCAAGAGAGAAAAAAAAGAAAAAAAACCCTAAAATCTTTGTGAGACAAATAATAACTTTCAGTAAACATTTTCAATACCACTTGCACTATATAGAAAAAATGAGTCAGCTACTAAATGACATGCTATTTGTATAACAACTAGATTAGACTCAATAACAAGGATAAAACCTTCGCAAAATCATTTCGATTTCAGAGTAGAAATAGTAAAGAAAAAACATGGCTGTACAAAAATATAGTTTTGGGAGGAATCAAAAAAATACCATCTTTCACATAATAGTTTTTCTTTTTATTTTTAATCAAGGTCAGCATTTAATGCTGCTACTGTTAAACCAAGATTCTCAGTCAACAGAAGAGTCTGACTTTTTCTTTTATCTGAAGCTTTGGAATACTGTTTTCTTTGCTTGACTGGAGAGCAGGGAGAGTTTTCAAAAAGATGAGAGACTCTAAAACCATTCCACAGACCATCTCTGATTACAGCAACAAATAAACAGTTCCCTTTAATATACAATAACTAAGTAGAGGAAAATTGCACCTTTCCTGCCCTCACACCACAGCATTCCCTGAAGCAGTCCATAGTGGTCAGAAAAAACACATTCTTAATAAAAGGAATAGAATATTGAGGTTGAATTGTCAGCCTGCATCCACTGGAACTCATCACACATTGGCAACAAGTTGTGCAACTCACAAATAAGGTTGTGTGTTGTGCCTTTAAAAAAAATAAATTGACATAGTGGAGAATTCTTCATCCTCTGCAGATGCATATAATTTGCCCCAACTAACTTTAAATCTAAACACTTTATTGATATAAATTGATATTTAAATTATTTACATGAGTTTGTGTTTAGGAGGAAAGCAAACAACAAAATGCATATGGCATACCAAAATACCTTTAATCACAACAGTAATTCAAGAGCTGTACAAACAGCAGGTACTGGACAGTGAGTAATTTAAAACTTCTCCATCTGTGTAATTCACCTCTAAATAGTCAAAGTACTGATTTAGGCTCATAAACTCACAGAAATAGTTTAAAAATGGACTGATAAAGACTTTTGGTTTAGCTGATAAAAATCAGTGTTAATATAATAGACTGGATTTCATCAAGGCACTGGAATATATTTAAATTCAGTGGTAAGTTCATAAATTTATAAATGGTGCACCATCAGTGAGTGAAAACCTGTCTACTAGTCATTTCTTAGTCTTTACTCTGCTAAACACGTTTGTCTTTTCTAAAGATAGTTTTCCATCACTGAAATCCATGGGTAAATGCTTATATAATGGTAGCATAGAATAAAAAATGAAAATATCTGTGTGAATTTAGACCTGCAATCTATACGGCCAAAGCCTACCTGTGGCAAAAGCTCAACAATGAATTATTTTTCTCACTGTGTTGTACAGCTGTATGAGATTTCACCTCTAAAGATGAATCTAAAACCATTTTTCATAATTCCTATCAGCAGACTCAATGTTTTAAGACGTGATTTTCCCTTCCTCCTTTCATTTTGAGGAACCTAGACACCAGGGAACATGTTCAAGAATTAATTTTCTCAAGTTAGTCTGATGCTCATAATCTATTCCTTTTATTTCACACTCATCTATTACTTTGGTAATGTTTTATTTTAAAGACAAGATCATGTGGAGCACAAATTAGCAATCCTCTATGATTAAAATGGCTTACATTCACTCTCAGAAACAATACTAATAACACTAATGACTTAAATATGTCCCAGAAATGGGAAAAAATAACCAAACAAACAAACATGAGTTTGAGGAGAATCTGACTGCCAATCCTCACTCTTTTCCACCAGAAAAAACCCAGAATGGGCTCTAAGACTGGATGTATTTGGAGAGCAACACCACTTTTAAGATAACTAATCTATCCTTTGATTAGGCTTAGCGTCAGTTTTAGGGGAGAACCAAGGAAAAAACAGGAGTGACACTTACAGCACCCATTCTAGTCTCTTTTCAGTATTATAGAATATACGACTTCTGGGAAAGCAAGTCTGTTTAATCATCTTGTGGATTTCACCAGCAAGGCTTTTCCAAAATTTTCTTTCTTTAATCTCCAAGCCATATTCTCCAAATGATCATAAAAACCCTCAAACCTCAAAAGCACACAAGTAAAAAACCCCATCCAAAACCTATCACCAAGGAACTTTATTTTTATTTTTCCAAGACAAAACCTAGGCATGTTAGGTAAAGCTTCCCAAAAAAATCAGTGCCATCCACTGATTTTTACTACAGGGACGCAAAGCCTCTCAGAAAAGAGCAAAGCACGTCAAGAGCTACCCGCTTTCCTTATTTTTCCTCTCACAAAACCACCAAGGAACAAAGTATAGATGAGCAAAAGTAAACTACGACAAAACAACACAAAACCACCATTGCCTGCTTTTATTTGATCCTACACTTACACAAGACCACAGCACGTAGTGAAAGAAGTACAAGGTAGCCTTACCAGACCTTTTCACACCCTGAACAGAAAATGTTCACCCCAAGCCAAGTCATGTCACATTGCTCTACATACATCTAAGTGATCCATCTCAAAATGAATTAATCTTTAGCATAGAAGACATGTATATGCAGAAAATAATAATGCTTCTCTTCAAACCTTGGTTGGAACACAGGCAAGCTGTATTTTTCAAAGGACAGTAAAACAGTAAAAGCACATCTGTCACACTGCTGTGGTTTCCCCTGTTAACTGGTGCAGAAAAAACCTGAATTTTAAGGATTTGTAAGCAGATATTCATAGAGATTTCTTACTTTTTTGTGAAAAATGAGAAGTTCTCCAAACAAAAGACTGGCACACACACATACTCCCTAGCTAGAAGGAGAATTTCTGCCTAAAGTAAAAAGCACGGGAAAACTATATGCAACTGAAAATGTGAGGTTTTAAAATGGAAATTGTTATGCTGCATTTATGCAGGTACTACAAACTGCAGTGACAGCAATATGAAATTAATTGGTAATTCTTCAATAATATTTGTTTTCAAAATCAACAGCTGCCTTTACAAAAATGTTGATTTTGTGGTGTACAACATTAGTAATTACTCCTTCCATTCAGGAGCCTATCTTTGCTGCAAGACAAGAAAAGAAGTCAGAAAAAAAATCAAGAAAACCATAATTGTATGTCTTCTGAATACAATTGCAAGCAGGTTAACCAGTAAAAGCAGTAATAATTCCACCTACTATGTTAAGCAAAGAAAATAATTTGCAGTGTTACCTGAAAAAATAAAACTAATTTGAGAAATTGAATGCTACTTTTAGGATAGCCAAATCTGTCAGAAACAAATATGCCTGGAAAATTAAATAGATGAAAGAGGGGTGCAGTCTCCTGTGATGGAGACTAACTATTGCAGAAGTTGCCTGTTCTGGTAAACACAGCCATAGCACACCAATTCATGCATGGCAGATTTGATACATAAGGAATGACATCTTTAACAGAATTACCAGATTAAAAGAACAATTTATTTGAGGCACACATTCTTAAGCCAAGGTATCTAAATATTTGATCTGCCTGTTATCTTTCATTATGCATTGAAATTTATCGTCTTTCAAAGCAGCATTTCCTACAAAGACCAGTCACAGAAGATATAAACCATGTTTAATTCAAGAAGAATGTATTAAATTTTCTTTTGAACTGCTGGACAAAAATATTACATTTTTACTTGCAAATACTATTTGAAAATATAAGCCAAATATTATTATAGAATGAAATATTTAAATTATTTTTCTTCAAATAGCATGCTAAAAATGGTGGAGCATTTATATACATATTGCACTACAAAATTTCTGCACAGCTAGTAGCATCTAAATGCAAATCAGCTGCAGAGAGATACTCTTCAGATCAAAAGCGCTTATACCACCAAAACCACTAAGTTTTCAACAGTTTTTAACGTACATTTAGTATCTTTAATCACCTTCTATCACCTTGTCCATCTTCAAACTTAAAATCTGTTGCTAAACGGCAAGTAGACATTGTTCTGCACCACACAAAAACACCTATACATTACAAATCATTAAATTAGTGTCACATGACACCACATTTCTATGCATTACTAAGTAAATAGTTTAAATTGACAAAAACAGTCAAAATAGGCATCTGGATTTAGTTCTGAATTAAAATACACTTGAAATTTTCCTTACAAATAATTGTAGTTTGAAAGGAGGAGCTTAAAATATTTGTTTCAATATTCTGCTTGTGCCTACTTTAATGTACAAACTGCACTATCATCATCTTCATAAGATTAGAGGAAATTACTAGTCAAAGTTAGCAATAAAAATAAAGACCTTAGCATGGCTGCTCCCCAAAGTTTTGTTTTGGGAAGGCGCTGGTTCACAGATATATTAGACCTGTTTCTACAGTCCAAGAATCACTACTGTCGTGTAAAAGTACAAGCCAAGGAACTAAACCAGTAGTATCTCACCATGAAAATCCATTATATCCTCTGTCCCTACAATACTTTTCAGTCCCAGGACAGAGTGCTTTAGGAGAGGAAAACAATGATCTACCTGAGTATATGTTGTAATGCAACCAAACTGACACCTGCATGAAAACAACAACTAGGCCACTGCCATGGTATCTGAAATAGCTGGAATTACCATCAAAGACATTCTGAATTTCCAGATAACTTCACCCACCACAGAATGAAGCATACAGAGGAGACAGGTAGTGGCCTTTACAGGATGTGACAGTCCTACGAGACATAATCACAAGAATTTTGTTGCCTTACAACAACATTACTTCCTCCAAAGGATGATTGTACTCCCAATTTTCCATTTGTATAACAGAATTAGTAAGAAAGTAGTGCCATTCAAGTTTAAAATTCACTGTCCATATAGCTTTTCTCCCAGCAAAAAAAATAATATCAACCACTTATCTCTACAGGCACTGCAGTTTCACATCATTTCATGGAGGACTAGTATCACAATCGAAAAAACAAAAGGTCAGCTGTAGCAACCCCTCCATAATAGTTTATTTGCAACACCTTTCCCAAGTGAGACTGAAAAAAAAAAAAAAGCAAGAAAGTACAGAACATCTACAAGACGTACATACTGCAAACACCCACACTATTTCTATCTCATTAAAAGCACTCCAAAACTTACTGAAACTTTGTTGCAAATACTTCAAAACCTGGAGAAATTGTAGTCTATGACCCACAGGAACAGTACAGCGCTTTCCAGACTCTACAGTGCTAAGAGACATTCAAAAAAACCCAAGGACATTAGCTCAAGAATGAGCTCTATAGGAAGAATAAATTTTCTAAGGTAGTCTGAGCTACAACAGACAGTACTAAAAATGAAGGAAAACAATATTACATAGAGGCGTTCTGAAACATATAAAGCATAAATTTCTGAAGTGTGCACCATTAAGGTATTTTCAGAAATGCCTAAAACCACAGAAATTATCAACCACTACTTCATTGTATATATTCCCATATTTCTGAAATAACAAATACATTTAAACAGCCTTATGTAGTTGCTGAAATCATCCAATTTCAAGAATACAATCACAAATCTCTCACTCATGTTATACAATATAGTTATTCTCTACATAGCTGAGTAATCCTCTGTATTTTCAAGACGCTGCACAAGATTAACAGCAATCACTCTCCCCACCCACCAAAACAATCCAATAACTTCAGTGCAACCAACAACTTTCATTTTCATGTATTTTAAACAGCAAATCAAAAACAGTATTAAAAAACCTCAAGACAATTTAAAGAAAACTATAAAACTGCTTTTATAAAAGTATCTTTTAAAAACTCCAAACACGAACAGACTTGGAAATACAATAAAAGAACATTCTGCAGATGAAGACAGTTGCAAAGCTGACATTTCATGCAAAGCAAGCACCTCTTTTGTCACACCTATCTGCATGCTGCAAAGCCGGACAGTGATGAGCTGCACCACTGTGCCTCTGGCACAAAAGCGTGGAGAGCATCAGCAGGGTAACATCTCCAGACTCACAAGGCCTACAAACCAATCCTCTGGGCATGAGGCATTTGTGTTCATAAGGGACACAATGGCAGAGGCGCAGCTACGCCTCTGACAGCAGCACTACGCAACTGTGTCATCACCGTAAAAATGCAACCCTTGGAAGCAGTCAGAGGAAGTCTTCTGGAAAACTTCCACTGGCAATGCACATTCACCCACAATGAAGCTGGCCTACTGACCCATTTACCAAATCCAGTATTTTTTGCTTTTGAGAGGTAAGAAAATAAAAATACTTTACAAAAACCTCGAAGGTTTTTTGTTTTTCTCTATGTTTAAGCAGAAAAACTTTAAAAAAGTAAGTCCTTCCCAATCACATTTGATCTTTTTCACCATGATTTGGTAATCTAGACTTCTTTTTTTTTTCTGATTTACATTTTCATGTTTCAGACAGAAAGTATTCTTAAACCATACTTGTAATTTTACCAAGCTGGTAGGAGAGGGAACACCAGCACAACCTTCTCCACTGCCATGGTTTAACCCAAAGCAGCAGCTCAGCCCCACACAGGCAATTGCTCACTACCCACAGGAGAATGGGGAGGAGAATCAGTAGGGTAACAGTGAGAAAACACAGAGAGATATATACCTATAAATCTCATAAAAGCTTGAAAGGTTTAAAAATAATTTTGCAGTTTTAGGAAACTGTAATTTTATTGCATAATGTCAGAATAATGTGCAATCCCCACAGAGACACGCATGAAAAAACCCCCAGAAACCCCAAACAAATCACATTTGGATGCAATGGAACAAGAAGGCCAAATGAAGACAACCACAGGTGTCTGAGGATCACCCCAACAAGACAATTTTTAGGGAAAGCCTCAGATACAACAGAACTTTCTAATAGTTATTACCGAAAAATATAAATAAATTTGAAAAAAAACCTATACAAAACAAGGAAAAGGAGGAACACTAAGCTAAGGACTCTGAAAAATACTGGGGTGAAGCTACAGATAGCTCTGAAAAGCAGAATAGGATGTGCAAAATTAGCTACAATAACTACAACAGTCCCTATGTCTCAAGTTCAGACAAACACAGTTTTTTAAACATTATCATTCTGGATTTAAGAAAAAACCAATGACAGTTGAAAGGCTGTAGCAAATTCTAAAATAAATAATGTTGTAATTCCTAGGATGAAAGTGCATAAAGTGTGTATGGATGATAAATTTGCAATTTAAGTGTAAATCCAAGCATAAATGCAAAAATTTACCCACCAGGGGCACTGATGTTGCAGTTTAAAACTCCTAAGAATTTAACCTTGACTCAAAAAAGAGAGCATTTGGGATGGTTTCAGCAGTTTGGTCTCCGCACCATTTTAATTTGCCCTGTGACATTGCCTACCAACAATGTAGCATTTTGGAGAACACAACTACCTGGAAGGGCACCTCCAGACACCCACAACAGAACACGTATTTATTTATGTGCTCCCAGATACCAGTCACTATAGAAAGATGAGAAGAGGGAATTTAGACATTTGTACAACTTGTACCTTAATGATTTGATTTCTCATACTGAAAACTGTAACCTATGTAAGTTACAGTGAAGTTCTTTGGGAAACAAAAGTGTTTTCACACAGCTTCAGAAATTTGACAAGTTCATTTTTCTAGCTTCATAAAGATAAAAAAGTTCAACTGGAATTTGCTGGAAAGAAATGATATAAACAAAGATGCCTGCCTGTCATTCATTACTTTTACATAATCTTGTCTCTGTCATATACAAATAAAAATGTATTTGTATTATCTTTGATTGATGCAAATTACCACTATTTTAAAATAATGATACTGACAGTTTTAAGGGATTTGCTTCACAGCATCATACTTATGATCTCTTTCAGTAAGCATCATAGCTCACTGCGAGAAATATTATCAGTTTTGATTTATTGCTTATCCTTGGCTGAAGAGTCTTACAAAGTACAACATGGGTCAAGATACCAACTTAACAGATGAAGAACCTACAAGTGATTCATCTGGAGTTTGCCAGTGGTCCGTTTGACACAAGATACCACCAGATTAAAACAAATAAATGAACAAAAACCCCAACAAGGAAACAAACAAACTACAGAAATTTCAACTCCATTTAGGTAACTTTAATATCTAGCAGCATATATTTTAGTGGAAAGATTTTTCACTCTGGTGTCATGGAATTCAGTTTGTGACTAAAGTACTGTAGTAATATTTAGACCAGTGATCCCAAAGGACAACTAAATATGGGTATTTCAAACAATTGAAAAGGCTCCATATTCAGCTACTAATTCCTGGTCATCAAGTTTTTAATTAAAAGCTCGAATAACTTATTCAAGAGCAGCCAACAAACAACCCACAAAAGAAGCTAAAAAAGCTGAAGAGCCTACACTCTAATTCAAAATTTAAAACACAACTTGCTGAAATTTTCTTGCATACTGCATTTAGGATTTTTGCATTACCTCCATCTATTTGGACTTTCAGTACCAGAATCTTCAACACTGAGAACATTATTTGCTACAGTTTTTCCTAAGTTTGATGTACAAGTTCACTAACATACCAGCCATTAATGCACAGGCATAAACAGATGTCATTTGAATGTATAAGTAAATGTATTTAACCTTTACTAAAATCATATGCAAAATACATCACCTGCAAGTATCAAATGAAAAATAATCTTATCATACTGACCAAAAAGTAGAAAAAAGTTATGCATCAGCCACTTTTCTACTATTTCATTCCATCCATCACTTCTTTGTCATTATATTACTTTACAGTATATGTACTACAAATTTTTATACTTAGAATGTTCATTAAAAGTGGTAACAAATTACAGCCCAAAGAAATGCTTTAAGTGGTATAATACCTAATTTTATATCAATATCAAAACGGAAAGTTTTTTAAACTGTAGAGTAAGTACAGCCATTAATCAACCACATGTAACCTAACAAGAGTCAAAAAGTATAATTAATGCAACAATACAGATTACAGCTCCAACTGTTGGTTGCTTTTAAATGTGTACACACACACTGTACATGTCAAGTAAACTCACAATGTCAAAATGGAGTACCTGTCTAAAAAGAAAAAACAGAAAAGAAGCAGAAAGTGGTGAAACCATATAGCTGACTTTATTGAGACATTTAAGAATTACTCTGACAGCAATCCTGGCAGCTGAAGGGAACACAGGGTCTGCAGAACCAGCACAATATTCAGAAATTATCTGCTGTGCATTGGCAAGTCCCCACAGCAAGGGCCAGGAGCTCCTGTCACCACTACAAAGTCAATGCCGCCACCTAAGGGTGACAACACCGCACTGTATTTACTGACTACAGAAAGTTACACAGAAAACAGAAGTCTGACTCCTGCATTGTGGTTCTAAGGCCTTTACAGCAGATACATGCAGCTGATTTATGCACATATACACAAGCTTTTCTTTTTACCTTTCTATTAACATCAAACTCGGCATAAACATTTCACTGCAGGAACAATATTATAGAAACTGCCCAGGTCAAAATGCAACAGATCTAAACAAAGACCAAAAAAAGACAAAAAAGAGGCTAAAAAAAATTGAACTCTTGAGAAATAAGGTTCTGTCAGATAGGTTTCTAAAAAACTGAGTGAATCATTTTATATTGTTAAAAAAATGAATAAAGTAAATGTTTCAGAAGAGCTTGTCAAAAGACAAACTTTTCCATAACATTTTTACTACCACACAGATGTCTCATATGGTTCTTATGAAAGCATGACTTCCCACACCTCATCTTAGTATCAGCATAGCTGTTCAGCACTTTTTTAAAGTTACATTTACGGTACATTAGGTGGTTCTGGTGCATATGTAAAGTGTTTGAGAAACTAAAATACAAGAGGGACTTTATCATTACTAGGGTACACTACCAGCATGTCATCTGCACAAAGTTTTTGCTTTAGAAATCTCTAATTTAGTACTTGACAGAAAATGAAACATCATTATCCAAAGGTGTGATATACAGTGTACACAGCAGAGAAATCAATTTTGGTATGTACGGAGCCCCTTACTGCGAGGTTGGTGAGGCACTGGAACAGGCTGTCTGGAGGTGTTGTGGACTGCCCCACCCCTGGAAGGGGACAGGTTGCACGGGGCTTTGAGCCACGCAAGTGCATTGGTAGTGGGGTTGGGACCAGACCTCTTTAAAGGTCCCCTCCAACCCAAACCATTCCATGACTCCACAATCTTCCTGAATATGTATATGTATTTTTAGCAAGCAACTAGTTATTGAGAGATGCTAGTTATTCAGCATAAACAAGTCCCAGGTAGAATGACCGACATGAAGTTTATAAAGCTGTGTGATTTAGTGTGTTGCTTGCTTAGCATCAGTAGGTAGATTTGCTGAAGCCTTAGGCCAAAAGCTGTGAACTTAGACCTAGATATGCTTTCAGCTGGAGTAATTAATTTGCTTAGTCATCTTCCTAGGAACTGGTACAGTGCTGTGTTTTAGTTTCAGTATGAAAAGAATATTGATAACATAGCGATGTTTTGGTTGTTGCTAGGCAATGTTTATTATCTTAAGACTAGTGGTTTTTTCAGCTTTCCATGCTCTGCCGGTGAGCAGGTGCCCCAGAAAAGAACAGAAAATAAAAAGGTTACTGCTGTCAGCAGAAGCTGTAACTCAGCAAGACAAGAAATAAAGGGCCTGTCTGTGCAGTGGACATGGAGAAAGAATCCAGTAAAGTACTGGAAGACAACAAACCAAAAATCACCATTAGAACAAGGCATGAGAAGAGTGTGTAAGAGGTGGGGGCATAAGGGCATAACTGCCTGGGGTTTTCTTTGTTCTGCGTCCCCCTTTGAAGGCACCCAACCTTAGCTGACCTGATGCTGTACCACTCTACTAAACCAGTTATTTTTATAAATCCAGTGTGTGACACTCTGCTGAGGGAAATCTAGGTCACACCTGAAGGAGGAGGAGGTGTCTGTGTCTGCAAAGAAAACCAGCAACAGGGTCCTGCTGAACATGGGGGTTTAATTGTAGAAATAGTAATTGAAGGGGAAAGTCTGGAAAAACTACAGCTCTTTTCAAAACCTCAAATATATAATGAAATAAAGTAGTTCAGAAGTATTTTGGGAAAGTATGCCTGAAGAAACATGGGGAAACAATTCTTCTTCTGAAATTTCGCCAAGTAGAAGAACAGTTTTAAGCAACTGTATGTAAAAAGTGAAATAGCATATGGAATATATTGTGGGGGATGGAAAAAGGACAGGGAAACTACATTCTTTTGGAACATTTTTCCCAAAAAATCTCTTTCATTTACTGGTTACCATTGAAACAAAGTAAGTTATTTCCATACATTCTAAACATTTGACAGTATGCAGTTTATATGCCTTAAAACACTAACTTTCTTCCTGAAACAATTTTCCTGGGCTAAACTCAAAACAAAATACTCTCTCTCCTCTCGATGTTTGTGACACAGGGTACAATGCTGAAGTAAGTGTTTCATAGATGACAAGTACGAAGCAGGAAGGGAAATGCTTCCCAAAGTAAAAACAGAAGTGGGGAGGGGAATAGCATTAAAAGACAAAAATAAGTTTAACAGATTACACAATGCTGATTAGTCAGAAAATATGAAAATTCAGTTTATTTTTTCCTATGCATTTTATATTAAGTTGATTCCAGTCAATGCTTTAAAAGCATATGTTAACTCTTTAATTGTGTATCAAAAGTGTAACGTTTTGTTTAGTCTATCTTAATCCTTTTTTTACTGAAATTGAAGTTTATTATTCACATATCTCTAGCATTGCAGTTTCTCTCAAACATAGCATCACAGTTAACTTGAATTTCAACTCTTATCTGCTGCAAACTGCACAGGTAAGCAGAACACTTACAGAATATTCATCTTAAAAAATTGTTAAATAGCCACCTATAAAATATTTACTTTAAAAGTGTTATCTCATATCAAAGCATATTGGCAACTAGGCCAAAACTTGGTTATCTTCAAATTGAATAGTCAAGAGTCTAACAAAGAAACAGAAACATGGTTAAGTTATATTCTAACTGTCTTAATGAACATATTTGGGAACTATCAAACAAATTATTTGTCTGTAAGGATCTACTTCATGACATCATTTTATTGGAAAGGAAGAAGTGGTGCCATAACAGCTAATATAGTAGCCTATCCACCCCTAAATGAGCTTGTAAAAGAGAAAAGAGAGCAAGGGAGCAAAGTATAGAGGTAAGAATGCTGTCATCCTCTTACAGTATCTAAACTCCACCTCACTTTATCTTTAGAAGCTCTCTAAAGAGAGATCTCATATCTACTTCACCACAAAAAAACACAGACACTGGATGGAACAGGGAGGAACAAATTTGTAACTACCACCTGTTAAATTCCAGCAACTACTGTATTATAATTTTAGCCATTAACTTACCCAGTTAAAGAAAAGCAATTAAAAGGAAATAGTGTGTTAAATCAAATCAGTCAAGTGAAGAAGGTTTTTCTCCAGCTCTACAGTGAGCTCCCAAATCTAGATCTACTCTATTCGTAATAAGGAAACAGACAGCTTGTGCAACAGCTTCTAGAGATAACCCTTCCCTTTGGGCACGCTGTAGTTACTGAGTTCTGCATCTCAGAAAACCCTTAAAATCTTTTAGGACTCCACCCTTCAGTGCAAGATTGCAATAAAGCAGCTCAGGTTAAGTACCCTCCACTCAGTGAGATCACTACGTGCTAGTGTGGAGCAGTTCCCTGACTTTGCAGCTGAAGCTATGTGCTCTCTATGTGGGGTGGAAAGATAAAAAAAGCAGTTAGTACAAAGACAAAAATGAAATTAACCTGTTCATCGTCCACCAGCTTCATTCACATTAAATATTCACATGATGCAAACACAGAAGTTATAGCATACCAGTCACAACCATAAAATAAGAAGTCCAGCTACACTCAGCCAAGAAATTAAGAAATTTTCTACTTTTTTCTGGACAGAGCTATAATCTGTTATTCCATTTACACTGAAATTCTGTGAGATTATTCAGTTGTATCAGACTGCTTGGGGGCAGATCAGGAGAGACAACACAGTGGCACACTTCCTAAGTCCTGAAAAGTTGTAATTTTTTGGTTTTTTACTAGGTTCCAAATTTGGCCAGTTATGCTTCAAAAAAGAGGCTCAGCATACAGCTATTCTTTCATTCAAAGGACAGAGGTAAAATAAACATGTTTTGAAGAGACACAAATCCTAAATGGTTATGCAAATAACAACAACCTTCTGTTGTTAAGTTAGCCATGCAACGTTAACTTTTTTCTCCTACATCCTTTGTCGCATTTATTAATTGCAGCTTTCACTTATTACCATGACATAATCAGCACTTCAAAGACAGGAAAGGGTCTATTTTTCCATGCAATGTCTAGCATATTCAACAATCAGAACATAAATTCTCCCTTCTCTGTTGCTGCTCAGCAGTCTGATAATGGAGTTACTTAGCAACAGATGAAGCAACTGAACTGTGCTGCCTGATCCACACACATTTCACTGCAAAGTAACACTCACAAAAGCATTATTTAGCTGATGGTTGCCTCTGCCTAGATGTATTTTTGAAGTGTAAAATCCATTAGTGTGAGACAAGCCTACATGAAAACTCAACCATCATGTACTATCTGTAATGCACCACACATTTTGAAATTAACAGAAATTGCCTGTAAGAGTCACATACATGATTTTGAGCACCTCTGAGAAAGGAATAAACAAGGAAATACAAAACACAAGACTATTTACATTATTTACACAGATGCTACGGCAGTTGCTTAAAAGGCAGGGATAGGAGTCCTCTTTCTATAGCATACTGACAACGTATGAACTTCGAATACACAGACCAAGCCCTCATACGTTGTCAAGTACACTTTTCTTGCCACAGAATATTTTGATTTCAGAGAACGATTACTTATTCATTTTGAAAACACACACACACACACATTTCCCCAAGCCACCTTCTTCATCAGAAGAGCAGGTAGTATGTGCCACACCAAACAAAGGAGACTTTTTAGAAGGGAGAAAAGTAACCCACAGAATTTGACAAACCATTTGCCAACCATTATTCCCTTTTAAGATAATTCCACAACTAAACAATTCCTGTATTTTTTTATTTATTTTCAAATGTGAAAATTTCTATTTAACAACTGCATGAGAACTTAAAAGCTGTCTTGGTTTATCACACAAACTACACTACCAGCAAGATTTGAAAGTCCCTTGGCCCTAGCAAGGGAAAACACAGCAGCTTCTTCAGCTTTGTCACCTAGTGGTATTGTTCAAGTGTAATTTTATTCTAAGGATTCAACACCCTGGAGTACATAACAGCTTCACAACTTATTTCATGTGTACATAGGAAGATTTATGGAGCTGAATTTTAATTTTACAGAGTTATACCAAGCTTGCCACAAGATTTTTTTCCTTCCCCTGAAAAATTAAGGATAGGCAGGAATTTAAGTACAGTAAGATACTAAAAAGCACATTCATAAAAAATTAGGCAAAAACTCAGTTTTGATAAGTCATTGACAAATTACCAGAAGTGACAAAATTTAGAGAAATTTCCTATTCATTCAACAGCAAATATTTTTATCTTATTTCCAATTAAAAATCAGTGTTACATTTTCAACAATGAAGGCAACCAAGTAGAGTGCAAGTTAAGAGCACATTTCACAACTGCCTTAAAAAAAATTAAGGTACCTCCTATGTTCCATTTCAACTAGGAACTTTGATGACATTTTAGATATTAAAACCACAAAGTCTTTAAGTGCTAATAACTGCAATAACAACTTCTTAGGTTACATTTCACACTATAAAGAGAATAATAACTTCAATGACAAGAACTCTAAGATGCATCTACAAGGAAAGCTAATAGCTTGCCTACTTATTTTCCAATAATCAAACACCTACGCAGATATTTAAACATACAGCATTCTTAATTAAAATTAAGCCATCTTTCACAATTATGCAAATCTTGAAGGTTTTCCTCTTCCTTTCAAAGATAAATAATTTGAATTTACCTACCTTTCTTCTGCCAGAGAAGAAAGGAAGATGTTTTTCCTTGCAGACTTCTTCTTGCAGAACATTTACTCATCTTTCTTTTTCATATTTAAAGTTTTTCATGTATTAAGGTAAGTATTAGAAGGGCTAACTTTGACGGTATTCAAGATTTTGTTTCAATACAGGAGGAGGGACGTGCCCTTTTTTTAGCATCTAAACTATACAGAAATCTCAGTTTAGGTCTCTATCTCCTGTTTTTCAACTTTCTACAGTTCTGATCAAAACCAGTAACTGGCTGCCTTTTTCCTTCTTTGTTGATTTGAGAATGGTTTTTGGGTTTTTTTAATATAAACCAATCTCAAGCAGTAGCATCTCTTTGTCTATTTGAAGCCAAATATCAAATGATTCTTGAATACAAGGTATGCTGTTTTCTTACAAACACAATTTATTTGTTCCAGTTCAGCACTTTTGAAACAAAGGTTATAACCATGACGTTAGCTGACAGTTAAAAATTCAACTGCAAGCAAGCTTTACTACTTCCTTGCAAAAAATAAATTTAAAAATAAAATAAAATTTTAAAAACCCCTAAGTCAGTGTTCTGCTATACCATTTACAAGCTACTCTCTTTCTAAACTAGAAACCATCATTTCAGAGACTGCTTAGAATTAGGACACAAGGTTGTTTTATTATTCCTCAACAACTTCCTTCCACTAGCACAGGCACCCTACTCTACTTTATCCTGATGAGAAAGTGACATATTTCAAGAAAATATTATTAGAGTGTGTCGCTTGTAATCAAGAACCCAAGCTCCAAGTATCTTTCAGCTAAGTTTGCACTTTTTACTGCACTTGCAGAAACAAAATAAACATTCCATATGAACTAAGTACTTTCCTATACAAACCACACATCTCCCAAACAATCACTCCTGAAATGTCATGTTAAAAACAAGAAGTTAATACATTTAGCTTAACTTTCCGTCACCTTCTGAGCCATCTCTGCAGAACGGCAATTTTCACAGCTAGAAACATTTTTAAGCAATTCACTTGCAAAAAGCAGCCATTCTAAAGAAAATTTTTAAAAGATAAAGAGCAAGAGAAAGCTTTGACAATCAAAATGCCTTGGGAAGAAAAAAATCAGGGTAAGTACTTACTAATTTGTTTTCTTGCATATATATTCTTTGCAGCTTCAGACAGCCTTTAGCTATAATGATCATTCCTTCATCTGAGATCTTGTAACATTGCCCAAAATGTATGTCTTTTAATTCCCTGCATTTTGAACCCAGCTGCAATCAATAAAATCAAAGGGGAAAAAAAACAACAACAGGATTTAACTGAAATGAAGAGATGGGAGAAAAGATTTTTTCTGCTTCTCCACCCCCCATTAAAAATTATCTTTCTTTTCAGGCTTTGAAACACTATATGCTAACAAGAAAGATTCTAATTACATAAATGACAAAATGAAGTTGCTAATTACAGTCAACAATATGGAGCTAAGAGCACCACATAAGAACTAAGTTATTTACTGGGTGTATATGTAGCTAACAATGTCTTTATGCTCAACAGCATATTTGATTTACCCTAACTCCTAAATGCTCCTTTAACACTCTCAGAGAGTTGATGCAACCTTCCTGCACACCTAACAAATAAATATCTTAGTCACCTTCAGCATTCATGAAGCAAAAACGAGTTACTTAAACACAGGTTTCAAATAGCAACCAAGCTCAGGAAAATTGAATCCAACAGAAGTGAAGTATAGGATGTCAAACTGCAGATATAACTACAAAAGGGATCATTTAATCCCTGGGTATTAAAAAGAAAAAAAAAGTATGTGCAGTTTCTAGAGAACAGCATCTACTGCACAAAAAAAGTCTCCATACACAGACTTTTAAAACAGAATTTCATTAAATTAAATTAATTAAAACAGATTTTAATTAAATCCTAAGAAAGGCTATCTTCTTCCACTTGCTAAGCTGAAATACACTAAGTTTACAGAAGAAATTTGTGGAATAGATGGTTACCTGCTTCAGGCCTTCATCAGTGAGTCTGTCTTGATTGCCCACATGCACTTTCTGAAGAAGAGGACACTGAGACGCAACTGCAATAATAGAGGTGTCAGAAAGCTGTTTACACCTGTAGGCAGTATACCTTAGGAGACCAGGACATTTAATTGCTAATATGCATACTCCTGTATCAGATACATTGCGACAATCAGAAATATTGATTTCAGTAATATTCTGGCTTCTTGATGCTATTTTTTCCAACAGCTCATCAGTGACCTGCAAAGAAAAAGCAAATACTCACATGTAACTTTTTCCATAAAGATCTTTAATGTCGTTAGGACAAAAATGGCTGTTTATAAGATGCATTTCCATGAGCAATAGGGAGAATGAAACTATACCTTTACAAATACTACCTATGGCTGAATATTTTACTGTAATTGGTTTGTTTCAGGGGTGGGGTTGATGGTTTTGATAGAATATGGACAACTGGGCGAAGGCCAGTTCTGACAGACTACCTAGACTGTAGCTAGATGGTTTCATGATAAAGCTCACAGAGGGAGAGGCAACAGCTAGACAAGCACAAAAAATACAGGCAGCTGCAGGAATTTACATTACCACAAAAAGAATCAGCTGCCCAGCTTGCCAGAAGTTCTCAAGTATCAGACTGAGCTCTAGATTTAGGAGGGTAACCACAGACCTACTACTCTTTTCAGCCATGAGTAGACTATCTGTGATGTCCAGGCATTAGAAAGATAAATTAGTTGTTGGTAGAATTGCCTTATTAAGGTTTAGGGCTTGATGTGCTTCAATGACCTCAGTTCCCAGGGGAGGTTAACACAGCTTGGGGGAGAGTGATGTACTACTGATAGTGGACACAAAGAATGCAGAATTTACAGACCACAATGACATTTGGCAGAACTCCCTAGATACGGAAGAAACTAATAAAGCCAACTCAGCAACTGTGCTGAATCAGCTCCAACTGGGTAAAAGGCGATTCTGGCAAGGGGAGATGGCAAACACCACAGACCACCAATCCAAGAAACTCACCAACCCAAAAGAAGAGAAAGACTGAGTATGTGGACTAATTAGCCTAAGAACTGAGGGAATAATTTAACCAACAGAAGGCAGAATACTAACTCCTAACAGAACTATGTAACTTGTAGCCAACGATATTACTGCCTTTGTTTACTGAAATATATGTGATTTCATATTGAAAATCATTTCTGCACTATGGCAATCATGTTAGCCTTCATTCTATTATGTTTGTTACTTGTAGTAATGCTGTATGGAAGGGCAGTGTTTCAATGTCTTAAAACTTTTCTTTTTTTCATTTTAATATATTAGCAGGTATGCTTGATTAAACCAAAGGGAGGACTGTTGAGGAATACACTCAGTGGAGGTAGCTCAGGGTGCAGCTGCGGTGGAGCTCAGGCTGAGCTCTGGGTGGCACAGCCAGAGGCAAAAGACCATGAACTGGGGCCAACCCTTTGCACAACAAAGGGCAGAGAGACCTGTGGCACAGACAGGTGAGGGGCACTTGGAAATATAGCAGGAGCCAAGGGCCCCCAGATGTACCCACGCACAGACTGTGAGGGTATAAAAGCCCAGGGGGTTGTGGGTCCCTCCTCTTCCAGCTTGAGCTGTTATTCTGTTGCTGCCCAATGATTACTTTATTTTAAGAACCCAGAGGTCTGAGACTCTGCTGTGGGAAACCTGATGTCCAGCCAGTAAGGAAACTGGTCTGACTGTGTGAGTGTGGGGTGTGCAAGGCATCCATAACCTCTCTGGGGCCACCACTTCAGGGGGATTCGGTCCCAACCAGGTGGTGCCAGTGTGGCTGACAGAGCAGTCCCTGGATGCTCAGACAGCAAACTTTCCTTAACACCTCTGTAAAAAAAAATTCCATCCATTTTGCATCTACACACATTGTAGTTAGCCAAAATGACAATAATCTTAAAAGAAGACAATCCTGCAAAGGACCATTTAGAAATACTTATCCATCACTTCGCATAGATGAGATTTAGCTTTAACCAAAGAGGGCAAGAGAGCAACACGAATCCCTTCTGGTTTTTATCTTATACAGCTGAGGAAGTCTTTGCTGCATTCAAACTGTTTTTCATTTGTAGCAAGTCAAATCTTTTTATTGCTCTTCCATCAGGCAGGTGTTAAGACAGAAAAGAACTGTGCTGGTTTTGCATGGGTTAGAAGTCCTTTTCTTCACAGTGATTAGTATGGGACTGTTTCGGATTTGTGCTGGTTTTCTTATTGCTGAACAGGGATTGCATGGAGCCAAGGCTTCTTCTGCTTTTCACATGGCCACACTGGCAAAGAGGCTGGGAGACTGGAACGGAAGACAGCCAGGACAGGCGACCCCAACTGACCAAAAGGATATTCCAGACTATATGGCATCATGGTCAGTGCATGAAGTGAGGAGAAGAAGGAGGAAGGAGGGAACATTTCCAGTGATGTAGTTTGTCTTCCCAAGTCATCGTTCTGTGTGATGGGGCCCTGCTCTGCTGAGGACAGCTGAGCACCTGCCAGCCGACTGGAAGCAGTAATTTAATTCTTTGTCTTGCTTTTTTAGTGTATGTGTGTGTAACTTTTGCTTTCCCCATTAAATTGTCTTTAAACTCAAGAGTTTCGTAGCTTTTACTCTCCCAGTTCTCTCCACAACCCTACTGGTGGGGGAGTGAGGAAACAGACCTGGGCCTTGGCTGCAGCCTGGGGTTAAACCACAACAATGATAAATTGCAAAGAAAAAAAAAATCCTTCTTCAAATGCAACCCTCCAATTGTTATTTCTCTGTACCCTCTATTTTCATGAAACTCTCAAGACACTGTTTATAAACCGTTGCAAGTCACTACTCAACAAGAAACCTAAGGGTGGTGGCCAGAAAACACTGCCATCCCTAAAGGTTTCCAAGGAGGGAAGTCACCCTGTACAATTTAAGGCTCAGCTCCTAGGGATCTCACTAAATTAAATCCACAAATATTTCATTCTAGGATCGGCTACAGGCCTAACAAAAAAAAACAGACCAAACAGTCTCTTTTCTAATCAGTAGGAGCCATATCAGCTGAAGAATAAAATAAAGACACCTTGTTAAATCAAATAGAACAAGCACCACATATGTGACCATTCTTCCAACTACAGCATCCTCAGAAATGCTCATGTTTGAATTAATAAGAGGTCTGATAGTTCCAGACTATCCGATGCAGAGTTGAGATAGGTAACCGACAATCCATTTCAAATAGCACTTGCGTTCACACTGTTTAACAACTGATTTCAGAAAAAATATACTACATCTAAAGGAACAAATCTAATGGTCCAGACATTTTCAGCAAATAGCAGAAAAATCTGTGAAAGTAAAGGTACCACCATGTTACGTGTTTCTTTTGTTTACCTCTGGTCAAAAGTACAAGTTCCAAGAACAAATTCTGAGCCATCAAAACAATTATTCCACAATGATATTTTCATACCTGCTGACGACTACTGAGATCCAGTTGCTTCCAAAACTGAAAATCTAAACAGAGGTCACGCCAGTATTTACAGACTAATGACACTGAAAGGCAACGCTCATTCAGAGATAAGTTGGAAAATATCTGGAAAGAAAGCAAAAAAAAAAAAAATTTGTCAGATGAAATCGTATTTTAGAGACAGAAATATCTTATTACCAATACATCTTGTAAAAGACAGAAAAGTATTAGCATGCACTAGAACACACGGATCTAGAACCTGCCCCCAGCTTGATTAGTCAGAGACAATAACAAAAAAATCTACATCCCACAAGGACTGACAATATTAGTAAGTCACATTAGCAGAACCAACCATAGAATACATCCTACTTAAGTACTCATTCCACAGACTAAGTTTCAAAAGTGCTTCTGAGATGACACACCTAAAGAATTACAAATTAGCTCAATGTTATTTGCAAGCCATTTAAAAAGTGGTTTCATTTCCATCCTGAAAAGGATGGAAAATCTTTCTTCCTATTTTTCAACTAAACTGGTAAGAAGAGTCATAAAGGTATTAAAACATACGGTCTTGTGGAAAGGGGGCATGGGATGGGATTATCAGAGTAAATCAGTGTCATAGAAGAGAACTTAAGCACAAAATTAGCCTTTTATACTCCAAGGTTTTGAGCACTGCAGCAGCTGGCAAAAAAAAAAATAAACTGTAACTTTATAGCAAGCTCATAAATTGCTATAACATGTATTACATTAATTCCTTTCTTTAAAGTACTGCTGTTTATTAATAAATACAAAAAGAAGGTCTGTCAAGAGTTCACATGAAGGTACCCTGTCACCACAAATAAGCTTAAACCTACATGTGATCCTATAATAAGAAAAGGCAGTAGTGGCATTATACCTACAGAGGAGTACAGACTGCAAAACATGAAAAAGTCCTCCCAGTGATCTGAGGACATCAAGTACTAAATAGAAGTACTATTGCCAATCTCAGGCAATTTTCTCAAGAAAATCTGAAAATATTGGAGAGTATCCACAGGAAAGCACTGAAGTCTAGAAAATATTAAAACATTCAAGGAAACTACTAGGACTGTTTAGCCAAGGAAAGGGGATGGCAAAGCGGAAAACACACACAAAAAAATAAAGGAGCAATGAAGTATTGAACTGTAATGGTAACTTACAGAACTCTGGTCATTGGGTGGTCTTTGGAACAGAATAGACAATGAACTGTCAAGAATAACAACCATAATTGTACCCTCTGTTCTAGGGGATGGCTTATCCCAGCAGTTCTAAATATGTATATCCCTACAAGAACCCTTGATGAAGCAGAGCTCTAGTAAGAGGAGAGGGGGTCAAATTCATGACACTCTGTAAATGCTTGCAAGATTTATCATTCCCCTCTTTTTCTAGCTATTAGAACCTTGCAATCTCTTACACAAGACTTCTCAGTGTTGAAGGACTGAGCGTGAACCCCATTCCCCTGCAGGCCTTTGCTTGGCCATTACCAGAGTCAGTGTCTGCTTCTCATTAGGCAACCAGTTAAAGACAGCAGACAGAAGTACAAACAAAACAATCAGTGCCTGCTTTCTCCCTGCAGTTCTTGTCTGTAATGGTGAATCCATGTGCAGAACCAGGAGGTGGCTGCAATCAGCACTCAAAAAATACCATCGCCCTCAGTCAAGTAGAAAGAAAGCACTGAATAGTAAGTGGTAATTTGGCATCTGACATTTCTGCTGCAAAAGTGTAATTCTAAACATTAGAAAAGGTAACAGTCTGATGATGCTCAGTAATTCTAAGTTAGTTAGAGCAGTAGGAAATTTGAGTTCCTGCTACCATGAAACAGAAGACCGAATCTTTTAACAGGTATAAAAACCTTAGAAGAGAACAAAGCAACATGATCCACATTATGTTTAGACAGACATTTGACTGACTCCAATTAATATTAATAAAGGACATCAAAGCTGGCATTACAAAATACTTCAACTAATCTTTACTCCAGTGGGAAATAAATATGTTTACTTCTAGAAATACTACCTTTACTTTGAGAAACAAAAGCTTGCAGTTCTGAAGAACTTAGTAAACATGAAACAGTAAAGACCACTGCTAATACAGCTGCCACTGTTAAAATGAAAGCCCATAAATAATTTTTGTATTTTATTTTGTTTATACTGGGTTGGCATGGCAAGGTTTTGAGAGTAGCGGGGCTACAAAGGCAGCTTCTTTGAGCAGATGCTAGAACCTTCTCTCACATCTTACAGAGCCAGTGTCTGCCAGCTCCCAAGATGGATCCATGCTGGTAAAGGCTGAGACAGTCAGTGATGGCAGTAGCACCTCTGGGATAATTCAAGAAGGAAAAAAAAAAAAAGTCATTGAGCAAGTTGCAACCAGAGACCATAGAGTGAGAATATGTGATGAAGAAGGAGCATCAGAAACAAGGTATGATGAACTGACTGTAACCCCTATTCTGGTCCTCCTGAATGGCTGGGGGAAGGAGGTAAAGAATTGTGAATGAAGTTAGGCCAGGGAATGAGGGAAGGGTTAGGAAAGATGTAGGTTTTACTTCTCATTATACTGCTCTGATTTGATTGCTAATAAAGTCAACCAATTTCCCCAAGTTCAGTCTGTTTTGCCCATGACAGTAATCACTGCGTGATCTCTCCCTACCGGGAACCTTTCCTCATGTTTTCCCTCACCAGTCAAGGAGGGGAGTGCCAGGGCTTTGGAAGGGAACTTGATGTCCAGCCAGGATCAACCCAGCACGCTACCATCCCAACGAAAGCTGAAAGCCCTCACAAATCACAGACCTACTGCTAACCTGTTACTCCTGCATGAAACAGCTGTAGCAACGACAAAAGAAAAGAGAAACAAGTTTGATTTAGTAGTTGACACAATTAGTACTGCTGCATAGAACTCTGAAAAACGTCCAAAAGCATTTTTAGCCATGTTTTAGTCCATGCTGTAGTTAAGTCTAGAAGCAGAGACAATTAAGAAGTACAGGTGCTGCAACTGACTTCTTAGAAAACAATCAGTGAGGCCACCAGGATGAGAAGTGATACCAAGTCATTGCAGAAGCCCCAGCATGCACAGGAGCAGCCATGTAAGTTACACAAGCAGTAGTGTTCAAAAACAAGGCCTTGCCAGTTTTACTGTCTGTAGTAGCTGTAAAAGTTCCAGCTATAAAAGGATGCTGAATAATGCCATGTAAAACATAAGCTTCTCTTCAGAGCTTGCAATTGTTAAAAAATGACGTATTGAATTACACTAAATGGAATTTAGTAGCAAGGATTATACTATTTCAGGTGGTGGCACATCAACCTTACATTAAGGGATTAGCCTCATTATTGGTTAAAATTCTAAACTAATGCATAAAACACTTTGACTCACTTTCATGACTTCACCACCATTTAGCTCAGTATTATTCTCTAGATATATACTGATATTGTGGCAGCTTAATTGTCCTGACTTAAATTTTCTAATTCCCAAGGATGTATAAATACAGCTGAAAGCTAAAACCATTCCTACCCACAAGCCTGTTCATTTAACTCCGGCTTATGACAGATAACTTTGACGGCAATGGTTCTACTAGCTAGCACAGTTAATTCCTGAAAATTGTACTTAAACATGTACACTTTCACATCCACCATTCAATTTCTCCCCCCTCAACTCCATCTAATCCCCTTCCAAACACCAGAATATCCTTCAGCGCTGTAAAGAAGAAAAAAAAGTCTAATAGCTTTTTCTAGAACCATTTTACATTTCTTTTTCCCGCCTGTTGGCAAAAGGCAGGGGCAGAGGTAGAAGAGTTCTAGAAGAGAAGCTCACTCTCTCTCACCTCACCTCGCCCTCTTCCAGCTCAAATTCCTGATGCAGATGTCAGTTCCTCCTGCTTCACCCTTTCATGTCATTGTTAAGATCAGTGGGTTTCTCTTTCCCTCCAATGGATGCAAGAGACTCTCTGAGCCTTCAGGCTACATCCCATTTAAGGATACCTGATCTTCCCCACTGACAGCCGTATCACACCTTCCAGACACAGTAAACTCTTTAACAACAAGCTCTTGCTTTGAAATAAAACTGTTCACACAGACTCATTGAAGACCAGTAATGCCTTCCTTGCCTCAGTCTTTAACAGCAAGACTGGTTGCTCTCCAGGTACCCAGCCCACTGCACTGGAAGACAGGGACAGGGAGCAGAATGAAGTCCCCCCATAATCCAAGGGGGAATGGTCAGTGACCTGCTACACCACTTAAGACACATGTAAGTCTGCAGGGCCAAATGGAATCCATGGGCCCTGAGGGAGCTGCTGGAAGTGCTCACCAAGCCACCTTCAATTATCAACAACCAGTCCTGGCTGCTAACGGGGGCATTTCCAGTTGACCGGATGCTGCCAAATGTGATGCTCATCTACAAGAAAAGCTCGAAGGAGGATCCATGAAACCACAGGCCTGTCAGTCAGACCATGGTCCTGGATAACGGTATGGAACACATCATCTTGAGTGTTTTTACATGGCACATCCAGGACAACCAGGAGTCAGGCCCAGCTAGCAGGGGTTTGTGAAAGGCAGGTCTTGCTTGACCAACCTGGTCTCCTCCTATGGCCAGGTGAGCTGCTTGGTGGAATGAGTGAAAGTCTGTGAATTTAGTCTGCCTGTGATTTAGTAAAGTCTTTGATACAGTTTGCTTTGATACAGGACTCTCCTGGAGAAACTGTCTGCTCACAGCTTGCATGGGTACACTGTTTACTGTGTAAAAAATTTCGCTGGACAGCCAGGCCCAGGGAGTGCTGGTGAATGGAGTTACACCCATTTAGCCACCAGAAACAGTGTGGGAGAAGGACCAGGGCAGTGACCATTCCCCTGCACTGGGCAGTGGTGAAGCCATAGCTCAATCCTGCAGTCAGTTTTGAGTCACTCACTACAAGACAAATCCTGAGGTGCTGGTGTGTGTCCAGAGACAGGTACTGGAGCTGGGGAAGGGTCCGAAGAACAAGTCTAATGGGGAGCAGCTGAGGGAACTGGGGATGTTCAGCCTGGAGAAAAAGAGGCTCAAGGGGGAACTTTATCATCTCTACAACTGCCTGTAATGACGGTGTAGCCACGTGAGGGTCGGGGTCTTCTCCCAGGTAAAAAGTGACAGGACAACAGGAAATGGCCTCAAGCTGAGGCAGGAGAGGTTTAGATTAGACATTAGGAAAAACTTCTTCACTGAAGGGGTTATCCAGCCCTGGAACAGGCTGCCCAAGGCAGTCATGGAGTCACTAACCCTGAAGGTATTAAAAGACACATAGATGTGGCACTTAGTGGAATGGATTATTGGTGCACTTGGCAGTACCGGGTTAATGGTTCGATTTAATGATCTTAGGAGATGTTTTCCAACCTAAGTGATCCTACATCAAAAAGAAAATACAAAAATGCAAGGCCCAGGACAGCAAAAGTCAACTAATGGATATAGGCAGTTTTCAGTCAAACCACATTCAATCTGCTGAGCTCAATTCAAACAGTCTAATTTTATGCTGATGGATACAACCATATAAATCCCTTACAAGAGAAAGGCCACACTGATTTACCTTTAAACAACAAAACACAGCTAATGTCACAGTACCCCACCTGAGTCAATCCACCATTCTGAATCAGGTGATGTTCAATTGATTTTAATCCAGCTAAACTAAGTCCTTGCACAGCACAATTCTGACCACCAAAAAATAGTGCCTGACCAAGTTTTGGCATTTTCTTCAGCTTTCTAGAATACTTTGTAAGACCATGGATGAGAAAGGGAGAAAGCAAATGCTGGTTAATATTAGTGAAGGGTCCAACCAGAAAAACTAGAAATAAAGTTATTCTGTGTAATTTTCCTTTACCACCAAGTCCCTGCATAATAGGCTTCAGACATTAGACCCTTAACACTTCCCCACTGTTTCTACATTAAATATATGCTAGATAGTTCGACCTTTGTGTTCAAGAGACTACTTTGAACATCTGTGCTAAATGTTAGTATTTCAGCAGGAACAGAGGAGGAGGAAAACAGCAAAACAAACACCACCACAAAGCATCCTATAAATACGTTTTCTTAAAAGACTGAAGGTCAGTTTTAAAATATCACCAATCCATGTAACTAAGTCTATTCAGAGAGTCTTTAAATATATTTGGTAATTTTGGCCTTAAATCAAGTTCCTCACAAAGCGAATCAAGTGAAGAAGATAACTGCAGTCTAAATCAAAGGAAATAATGAAAAGTCAACCACACCCATGAAAGTTACTATGAAAAAAGTTTGGTAGTAGAAAATTGTGTATGTGGTTGCTAACACAATGTCCTCAGCATGAAGTTTTCTAAAAAGTAATTCACATCACCCAAATCAAATATAAAGTAAATATAAGCATAATTCAGGAAATAATTTTAACCTATCAAAAGACAACCTTAATTTTAAAGAAATACTTTTAAAAACCATAATGAAGGAATTAGAATTATTAATTCCACAGACTAAAGAAGCTTTTGCCTCAGGAAAGGACACAAGAGATACCAGCTGATTGCTAATACCATTCTTTAAAAAGATACTGCTAACTTTAAGGACAAGGTATACCTCTATGAACATGAAAAAAATATAGGCCCCATGGCAGAACAGACTGTAAAAGGTGAATCTATGCATCTCCCACTTCTGTCCATCATTTTCATTTGAAAGAAATTGTTTCATTTCTGTGAATGAAGCTCTCTATCAATAAAAAAACTTTTGTGTTCAAGAACAGGTATGTCCAAAGTTGTTTTCATTACACTGTATTAGGTAGATTTGTTTGAAACCAAAAAGCTTATGGAACTAACAACAAAAGAACAGTAAAATGTACACTCAAACATTTCACGGTGCCTAAGTAACTTGAGACATTCATTCTTGGAAAACTGCTCATTTGTTTCATCAGCTTTTTCAGCAACTATCTAAAATTTCATTAACAAAAATATTTCTCAAGTACCATTCGACAAAAAGAACATGCTTAGTGCATGACATTTTACTATGAACTGTAAAACAAAGTATTTGCTAATTGCAGGCATAGAGCAGTTAAGCTACCAGTGGGTTTATGTTTATTAAAGGCTGCTTTGTTCTATTCAGAAAACTTAAGATTCATACATAAGAGAGGAGGAAGGAAGAAAAGACAAATATCTGCTTTGTTTTCTTTACTTTGCCCACACATAACTTTAAAAGAAAAAGGGAAATATGAATGATTCTGAGTTTACGAAACAGATGTGAGCACTGAACACAGACAACTCTGAAAGGAGCCTCAGTACACCCATGCAGGAAATCAAGTTAAAAGTGCTCTTGTGATTAAGAAAATTGTGCCAGCCAGGAAAAGTGATGGTGTGATTCCACATCACAGCCAGGATTCTCTTGGCAAGTTGCCATTCACAGCTAAAGTTTACCAGTCCCCTACTTCCAGTCACCCGAATTTTAGCACTGGATTTAGTGACTGTACTTAGAGAAAGTCTCTTCAGGCAGCTGATCCTAAGGAAAAGTTTTGACACGTTAGATTGGTGTCAGATTAGCCAGGTGAACTTACTCGCCCTGCAATCGCATGATCACTCTGCAGAGTACAAAGGCAGTGGCAGGAACACACAGCCAGAGGTTACAAAAGGAGTCAGACACTGCCCTCACCAGCCACTTACTCACAGACTGCCTTAGCTGCAAGGCAAAACACAACTTTAGCTTCTGTCTGTACGAAATGACTGTCCTCCTAATGGAGGGGAAAAGTCCTGACCAATAAGTAGAGTACCTTTACTTGCAGGAGCTCACAATGTTTTTACTCCCAGAAACCAAACTGTTCTCACTAAAAGACACCAGGTAGTGCTTCTGAGTCACCATGCCAGCTTAAAACTTAAAAGCAGAGAAAGACATTAAAACAAAGCAAAATCTGTGAAAGATCAAACACGGGTCAAGCAACCTGAACAAAAGAAATAAATAAATGAACAGGGAATGAAAGCAGAAGTTACATTTAATTTACTTTACATTCCAACACTGCACAACTTGTAATCTGTTCGTTTTCTCCATGCAATCATACGTAGTTTTGGAGACACAGAAAAGCCAAGGCAACACCTAAACAACATCAGGGAAACTTCTACTGCCCATGAGTGTTAAGACAGCTATCCCTGTCAGAAAAAGCAGAAATTTCATTCCAAGACATTTCTTCTCCATCACATAGCTCATTCTGTGATGTTAAAACCTACCTGATTACACAAAAGCCACCTTTTCAAACACACCTCTGCAAAGCAAAACAATTGTTTTTATGATTCTGCAAAAACTCATAAAATTCATTACATCTTTCAGAAATTTACCATTGAAAAAATGAGCATATACTGTCTCCTCTTTAGTTACTAGTCTACTGGCACACCTTCCCTTCACAATTGTGCACCTCAACTGCATTCCAGCAGCTCAGTAACAGCACAGTGAACCTCAGACTGGTTCATTTCCCTGCTAGAATCACAGGGTGACAGTAAACTTCGTGGAAAAACAAAAAGCAAAAAAACCCAAAAGAAATCCATAACAAACTACATTGCTATGTTGAGCATTGCCAAAGAAAGGAGTTCAGGTGAATTCACAGTGAAATTAAAGGCCATTTTACCTGCTAGCTTCAGCCACAAAGATTCAAAACCTGTTTGTGTCTCTTAGTGCTATATTTAAAATATAGTTTGTGCTGAGTTGAGCAGACTCAACACAAACATTCAACAAGATAATCTGTTGGGAACACCAGCACAAATAGGAAGGAAAGCTGGTATTATAAAAGTTACTCAATTAACTTGCGGATCAAGTCCAACCTAAATGATGTATTTTGACACCTCTGCCCCCTGACTAGGCCATAATAAATGTTTTTAAAAATGTAAAAAAAAGAAAGTCACAGTGCAACTACAACATGCACATGCAGTCTTTTCAGGTATAAATGCCAGCATTCAAAAATCACAAGATAAAATTAAAGATCTAGCTCTAGTCTATTCATATCACTCAGATCATCTTAAATTCAGTGTTAGCAGTACAATGGTAGCAAGCAATGCATTTTTTATCAATCAACATTATCATAAAGAAGCTTGTTAAGTTATCATGGCAGCAAAAGAAAACCTGTAAGTTATTGTTACAAGGGAAGAATGAGAAAAATAAGTAAAAAGCACTGACTAAAGAGACAAGAAAATGAGTCAATAGTTTCAAATAATAGTAATAATATATTGGTGAAAACCCTACATTAAATAAAATACACACCCATAAATACACACACACATTTTTCTTCCCTTCATAGTGCATTAGGCCTAAGCCAAAACTGACAGGGTCTCTGCTACAGGCATGTGCTTATGCTTTACAAAGATAAGATCAGCAAACTGAGAAAGAGGACCTCAAAAAGAAGGCATAATCTATTCTAGACCCTTTTTTCTGAAACAAGTTCAAGCACACCTCAACATTCCTGATAAGGGCATTCCCCCGATGTTAAAAAAAGAATCAATAAATAGAAATCCCAACTTGTCATATAACCTAAGAAACAGGAAACCACTCTTGCCAAGAGTTGGAAAATGATACAGTGTAAGAACATTTAAGCATCTCACCCAATAAGCTTATTATTTCCTTCTATTCACCAAGGGACAGCAACACAGTTGAACTTTCTATAAATTTTCTCTCAACCAAAGATTGCATCTCAGTCTTCTTTCTGAACAAGTGTCATTTAGTTTCACCAGAATCTTCCAACTACTGTAATAGGCCATGTTTTATCAGACCTCTGGCTCTCCTCTGATGCTTCTCACATTTGTGTGTGGGTTTTATAAGGAGATCCCAGTGCCCACAGCCTAATGCAGTACTCTAGCAGAGGCTTTAAAGCACCAAGCACAGGAGAGAATTTCCTTTCTGTGTTTTACACGCACAGCTCCTGTTAATACACCTCAAAAGGAAATCTGAAGTGTTTGAACTGGCATTCTCTCATAAGTTCACAGCTCAGTCTACACACCATTTTACAACTTTTTTGATTAAACAGCAGTACTGCAAAGAGGTAACAGGTACAACAGGAAGATTTATTTATTTTTCTATTTTATTTATGCTTTCCAGGAATAAACAGCAGTGAAACTTTAGTAGGCACAGATTTGTAACATACAGCACAAAGTTTACAGAACTTAGTCATACACAGCAGAAGATTTTGTAATTTTCTGTACTGCATGCTTAGTGACAGCTCCCTGTTTGTTCTGGTTGTTTTTTTTTTTTTCATTCACACATGTCTAGGACACAGTCAAGCTATCTATAGCTGACTGATCTATAATTCCTTAATTCCCCTTGAGTTTTAGAGACAATGGCTTTAAATCACACTTTAGTCAAAGGTAATCACGCTCCTCTATTAAGACTAAAGCAGATATTTCGCCCACTGCGTAACATTGTATTCTCATATGTGTTTCAGCAGCGAAATGAAAAGCAAAACCCAAAAGCTTGACTGTGGAACCACAATTCTTTTATTGCTTCATATTGACCAGGATACCACTTCACCAGCCAGGGAAACAGGATCAACTGGCACCCTGCACCATAATCTCCCAACTCAGCAGGGCCCATCTAATGGCATGCAGGCCAACTTCAGCCTGACAAACCCTTCCACCCATCCCAAACCCTTAGCTTCGAGGAGACTGAACCACTGCTAACAGCAAAACAGCACCTGAGCAGACAAAGTGGCCAGCGGCTTAAGGAGTCCCTGACGTATTTCTTTGGGCTTATCTCAAGGCCACCTACAAACACCGGTGGCAGCCACTCCTGTACCAGCACCACTGCATCGGGAGGTCACAGATGTGGGAATCAAGAAAAAAAACAGAAAGATCTTGATGCTTCCCAGGACGGAATCTCTTGTCCTTGTATTAAGGTTTGCGTCTCCTATACCTACTGTGAAAAGCTCAGTAAAGATTTTGGGCATATCTGTCTCCCACCCTCTCATAATAAAATGACACCTTTGGAGAAATATCCCAAATATAATCCTATCTGTATCAAAACCCATCATAAGAAGACACCTGTAAATCCAGTTGACAGGATGCCGGGTTACAAATCTGAAGTTAAAAGTTCTGTAACAGAGTAGTGTATTTTGGAAGCAGCCAAAAAACCCCAAACAATGAAATAGTTAGGAGACAGACATATAGATAAAGATATGTATATCTTGTGTGTGTGTGTTTATATATATATGTATATAAAAATAATCTCAAAAAACCCAAAACCACAAACCCAATTCATTAGTACAGCTAAGGATTGAAGGGCAAATTTGGGGGTGAATAGGTTGGCTCCCACCACGATGCTGGAAATAATGGCCTATTTCTTAAAAGACATTGCAGAAGGAACAATTACAGGGCAATTATAAAGACAAAATCACTGGGGAAGGTAGATGTCTGTCCTGATTTCAGCTAGGACAGAATTCTTCTCAGTCGCTGGTACAGTGCTTTGTAGCTGGTACAGAACAAATGTATTGTGCATCACTTGGATCTCTCTTTCTTGCTCCCCTTTTCATACTAACATTGTTAGTAGCATGCTTTATTTTTTTTCAGTTATTAAACTGTTCTCATCACAACCCACAAGGTATACTTTTTCCCCTTCAATTCTCCTCCTCACCAGTCTATGGATGTGGTGAGTGAGTGGCTGCCTACCTAACTGCCAGCTGGGGTGAGAACAAAACCCCAAGTTTGTAAAAAAGACCAACCAAACAAGAAACCCCTGTAACCTTGAAGGTATAGGTAAGAATGAAATAGTGTGTCTATATAAAATAAAGAAGGGATTAAATAACATTTAAACTAGTCCACAGGTGAGATGGACATGACATCTTTCACTATTAAAGTTATGGTGACGCCTTAGGTTTTAGCTTTAATATTTTTTAGATCCTGCATTGCTTAGCATACAACTCTGAAACTTTGTAACATAACAAACCCTCTTTGGGCCTGGACTCAAGGACACCTTGTTGCCCCAGGCCCTGAAATATGTAAACTGAGCCTCTGGACAGGGGCAGTAAACTTGCGGTAATTACATCATTACTTGAAACTATATTTGGAGAATTAACCCTGATATGCAAATAGACCAAGCTTTAAAAAGTGTGAAAAATCCATGACCCAGGGTCCATCTTGGGTGGAGCCCCTTGGAGACTTTTGACTGCCCAAGGTGAACCTTTGAAGGCCCTTCAAATAAATACCTTCTTTTATTCTCTTAATCTTCTGTAGCCTCTGTTTCCAGGTAGCCACTCCAAGGCATCAATAGCAGAGTTATAGATTACTTTTTTTGAAAAAGTGAAATTGAGTTGTGAAAGTAACCACAGAAAAGTACTCATACCATTGATCAAAAAGTATTTCAGCTACACTAATCAAATGAGTCCCGTTTCAAATCCTAAAACCAGCTATCAAAGAAAAATGTTATCTTCCAATAACAGTGGCAAACAAATGTATTCCCTTCTAGAAGAACTACAAGACAAAGTTCCAATTTTGCAGTCACAGATGAAATTAATTCAGATGACAGCTCATGAGTTTTTATTTGCCTAGAATTAATTTGCATAGAGCATCTATGAAACATGACATATCACTCCTAACACACTCATAAGTATTTTTAAAAAAACAAACAAAACCAACAAACAACAACAACAAAAAAACCTCAAACCAACCAAACCTCCCACAGAATTAGTGTTATGTGCAAGACACACAGATAAGTAGGTTGTTACTATTTGACAACAAAAGAGTAAAGTAAGTATTTTCTACATTGGATGTACAACTAGCAAAATATGAACACCAAAAGTCATGTCTCACGCTCCTCCATTACTATGTCCTGCTTTAAATTCTGCCATCTGACCTCTGAGAAACTCCTGCAATCCTGAAAACTTATTCCCCAAAATTTAAAGGCACACTCACATCAGACTAGGGAAAACACCACCGGCTCAGTTCAAGCTAAACTCTTCTTTTTAGCTAATGTTTAGCTGAAGGAAGTCAGCATAGTGGTCAAGAGAACAGCTTAAAAATGGAAAGTAGTTCTAAAAGAGTATTAAAGGAACAGAAAGACAGCAAAAGGGACAGGAAAGGTGAGACTGTTCCTTGGATACAGAGCATAAGAGGTTATGAAAGCATGTAATTCAAGAAGGCTGCAAATATTGTGGAACTACTAAAGCCAAAATTGATCCACAATACACAGCAATACAAACTGTCTAATAATCAACACTGAAAACTTGTCTGTGTAGCTCCAACACTCATGGAAGCACTAAATACAGTGACTGTTGCAAGAGTTTTAAATGAC
>VXBT01004884.1:0-85853 GCA_013400235.1 Oriolus oriolus
GGAAATTCTCAGTTATTTTCATCTGTATTTGTCCAGCATGCACAGGCATCTCATATTTTAAATTTTTTTTACCACCTTGTTATACTGTACATAGCATGTCACACAAGGAGAGGGAGGAGCTTTGGCCACATGGCAGAGGCTTGTTGTAGCTCAACCCTGCTGTAGAAAAATATAGATCCTTGCTAGGTTTCTCTGAGCATGCAGCCCAGGATAAAGACCTTTCTACTGCTCTGTGATTCCACTGACGTAGCAGGTCACAGAATCAGAGAATCATTAAGCTTGGGAAAGACCTCCAAGACCATGGGGTCCAACATTTGACCCAACACCAGCATGTCATGGTGACTCCACCACTTCCCCAGGCAGCATGTTCCAATGCCTGACCACCCTTTTAGTGAGGAAATTCTTCCTGATGTCCAACCTAAACCTCTTCTGGTGCAACTTGAGGCAGTTTCCTCTTGTCCTGTCACTAGTTGCCTGGGAGAAGAGGCTGATCCCCCCCTGACTGCAACCTCCTCTCAGGCAGTTGTAGAGACCAATAAGGTCATCTTCTGAGCCTCCTCTTCCTCAGACCAAACAATTCCAGTTCTCTCATCCACTCCTCACAGGACTTACACTCTGGACCCTTCACTACCTTCACTGTCCTTCTCTGGACAAGCTCCAGCACCTCAATGTCTTTCTTGCGGTGAGGGACCCAGAACTGGACACAGGATTTGAGCTGTGGCCTCACCAGTGCCGAGAACAGGGGGACAATCACTGCCCTGGTCCTGCTGGGCGCACTATTGCTGACGCAGGCCAGGATGCCATTGGCCTTCTTGGCCACCTGAGCACATTCTTGCTCGTGTTTGGCTGCTGTCAACCAGCACCCCCAGGTCCTTTTCCTTTGGGCAGATTTCCAGCCATTCTTCCCCCAGCCTGAAGACAATATTAAAGGCTTTACTGAAGCCCAGTTAGACAACATCCACAGTCTTTCCCTCACCCATTTGGTGGGCAACCTGCTCATGAAAAGAGATCAGGTTGGTTAAGCAGGATCTGCCTTTCCTAAATCTGTGATGGCTGAGCCTGATGCCCTCATTGTCCTGTACATGCAATGTGATCACACTTAAAACAATCTATTCCGTAACCAGATCTGCAGGACACATTATTCAACTCTCTTCGGTGTAGGTGATAACAGTTACCAGAGTTCATAATCCTTCTTTTCTGGGCAGCGGCCTTGTGGCTTAGGAAGGAAAATCCCAAGCATAGCATGCAAGAGTGACCTGGTCAGAGTCCTTCTGGCTCTGCCAGTTTTGTGCATCTCACCAAGAGAATTCCTACTGTCTGAACCTCTGGCTTTATAAAACGAGAATGAGAGCAGCTTTCTCCGCACTCTGCCTTAATATGTGTGAATAAAAGCTTAAATCATCACTATTAGTTCACAAGTAACTAAACCTGTGATTCACATGAGTGCATTTTTCAGGACAGTAGTTTTCTTGCCTTAACTGCATTAGGATGACATCCGTGAATTTCCAAGCCGATGAAGGGTACTACCAATGTGCAGAATACAGTTTACTTGCTTGTTTTGAGGTAGAAGCTTTCTGAGTAGGCACAGTTCCAGGAGGTGAGGTTCACATGACAAAAATGATGTGTGGCTTCTGGGGCATATGACATTCAAAATTCATCATCCTCCTTTCATTCCACCAACAAAATCATTACTGCAAAGCCCATGGTACAGGCCCAAATCTTTCACACTTAATTTTAAGAATGTGAAATGTCCAAAACGCTATCTTTGAGTCAGAAGAGAGAGGCAGGAACCTCCAAAATCTATTTCAGTTTGCTTAAGATACACATGAAGAGGCTTACCCTCCTCCTCTTGGTCAGCTGAAGAAAGGCACAAAGCCTGGGCATATTCTGCATTCCTTTTATGACTATATAATGCAGAAAAATATATATTTGTCTATAGACACAATGACTGTATTAGATGGCTACAGGAAACATTTACTAATGCACTAGTAATAGGATTCTAAACTGCTCTAACACTATAACATTTTCATTTACATGCAAGAATTTTTTTTCTAAAATATGAGCATGAATCATACAGGAAGTTATGCAAAATAGAATAAATTATGCAAATAGCATTCTTTGAAGTTTTGAATTAAGTGCTATGCTCTGGACTACTCAGCACACACACTGAATGCTTGATGACAGGAAAATACTTTATATTTAGATTGTATTCCAACAATGTCCATTTGTGTTGCTCCTTTCTGACCATCAGAAAATGACTTGCTGATCCTCAGTACCTCATTACCTCTGTTCTGTTTTGAAAAGCCAGTCACATGGGATCAACCAAAAAATCTCATAATTAGGACTTGCCATTAGTTTGACAGCTGGAGCACATCACATGAGCATAGCTGTGTTGCTCTGACATTCGGAAATACAAAAACTCAAAACCACCAGAGAAACCACATGAAAGAAACTGCACTACCCTAAACTGCACATATTAGAGGACTTTGTAGCTCCCAGAATAAGCTGATTGGTAATTTCTCCTTGTCTGTGATGAAAAAGTTGTACACTCAGGCTTTTTGGTAAAAGGTGGAAGTTTCAAGTAAGATCCCCATGTTATTTCAGGTTTACCTCTTTCAGATGGTAGGCTATCACTTAAACTAAAGTCACAATTAATATGCACGATCTCCTGTTGTAAAAAAAAAATAAAACAAAACCAAAAACAAAACCAGAAACAAAACCAAAAGAACGAGGTAGGGAAGTAATATTTCATTTCCTTACTATAGTATATTGGCAAATTCATATTATTGGAATATACAAAATAGAGCAGCTTAATTGCTTTATTCATTCCTTGAGGCTACAAATACTCTAACACATCTTCTTACAAAAATCAAACCAGAATTTTGACTCATTAGGCTGATTTTACTTTACTATGCATCGCTTGTTAAGAGAAAACAGAACTTCACCTTTATACAAAACTAAGAATTTCTGATTGTATTTCATAGAGAAGCCAACACCAGTCAACAGAGTTTGGTGCTGAAAGAAGGAGAAAGCTTACAGCAATGGATGGGGTAACGCTTGCTCCACATTGCCAAAATTCTTGAGTTTGAAGATCCCTCACCATGTATAATAAACAGAGGAAGTTAAGTTTCTTTCAGAATTACAGGGTTATTCCTCTGATAACTTATTTAATGCATCACACACTAAGTATCTGATCAGATGTGACATATCATCTGTAAATATCTATCTACACATTTACGTTCCAGAAGAAAAGTATATTTCACATGCTGTCCAAAAGGAAAATTTTTTAAATCACTCCTAGGGTCAAATGCTTGCAAGCAGTCACAGAATGCTGTGTCAAGGTCTGGGCTTTCAATTTCCTCAGGTATTTAAGAGAGTGCCATGTCAGCAAAAATTTAAATGGAAGTAAAATACTCATCAGGCAGATGGGTAGTGGCTTTCACCAAGCCAGATGCTAAATGGCCACTTTAACACAGATAACTTTCCCCTCTTACTGAGAAAAAGGTACTGAGAAGGATTTCTGCAGTGAAATAAAGCAATGACCTGGCCGTTCAAGAGTAGGAGGTCATTACAGTGAAAAAGAAAGATGGGAGTAAAAACTCACTGAAAACCCTGTGGTTCTTCCCACCATCTCCATCCCCACTATCCACTACCCCACCATCCTGTATTGTGTCCTCTTCTCTCCCTCCCATCCCCATGAGGTTTGTCTTGGAAAACCTGAGATCTCATACTTCCACTCTGCAGTCATTTATTTAAGAGAAGTAAATATGCTAATGATAATTCCTTAAAGTCAGAACCACCAGCACACCTCAAGCATATCATTACCAAAGCATGATTTTTTTTTTCTTGTGCTCTTTATCAAAACATGGGTAAAAATTGTACCCATGAACTCCTTTTTTTATGTGCTTTGTCAAGAGTGGCTGTGAAATTATACCCTTCTGTATATACATATGAATGCACAGAGTGTTCTCCCTGAAATGGAAGCTAAATATTTCCAAATGGAAGGAGAGGTGGAGAGAAAGGAAAAGTATTTGGAGTCTGAAAAACTGTGCTTATTCCTTTCCAGTCACTGTCTCAACCTGAAGAGGGTTACAGAGTATAATGAGAAATGAGCTCCCCTCCAAGCCTCGACTCAGCTGTGTGAAGAAAACCTAATGACTAATGACTGCAAAAGAACTAGTCTTTTCTTACAAAGACTGTGAAGCATCTATTATATTTCAGCTCAATGCTTATATGACAAAATAAATTTTTAAAGCTAATTGAAACATTAATAAGCAAAATAAATTCATTTTTATCTCTTGTATTTAATGTTCTTATTAAACCTATTTAGAGGTTTCTATCCATACAAAAGCATGTTGGATATCTTGAATTTGGTGAGCTGTTATCTGTAATTTTTGGAGTGAAAAGGGGAAAGTGGAACTCCTAAAAATGGATTCTAGGATGCTCTAGAAGTGTCCAGTTCCCGACAGAATTGTTCCAGTATGAAGAAGAGTCTTCTGGTAAGCAGTAATAGCCAGGAAAGCATTCTGCACAAGGAAAGCACAATACAGCAAAGAGAACTCTTTCATGTTGGTGCTGCACCAGAAGCTCTGAAGGGTCTGATAGCGATCTGTGTGCAGCTGCATCACTGTCCTATCGTAAGCCTGCTTTCAGGGGCAGTTACAATTCATGCCACTTATCACTCTCCCAGATTTCCCTAGGCACTCTTAAAAATTTGCTATTATAGACAAATGCTAAGATCCCTGAAGCAGCCTGTGGTGACACACTAGTTTTATTGATTTATGAAAGGTAAAGTCAGAAGTAATATTTATCCTGTAGTTGCATATGTGTTCACAATTTGGGTATGCATTCACTGCATGAGAAAAGCAGAGAAATATTAGGATCAACTTCCAGACAGCGAGAACAACACAGGGTGGATGGACTCTGCATCTGTAAAAAGCTGAATTTGTGGAATTCAGGCAGAGTACAAACCAAGGAGACTACAACGTGGCTGCTGAGGTCTCATCAGTTGGGCTCTCCACACATAATTTTTTCTGAGCTCGTACCATATGTGTTTACTCCATCAGTCCTTTTCTGTTGCTATAGGTGAGGCAAAGGGAAAAAATGTTCATTTGCTTACTACACTAAGAATGGCAGACATGACACAAATAACTAGAAACAGCTCATTTGTCTGCTTTCTCATTGGATGCCACAGTTACTCTTCATGTCACATTGCACCCACCAAAAACTCACTGGCTTCCACTGTTTGGAGTCCAAAGGGTTAACTCACATTGAGGTAAATCAGAAGAAATGAAATATTGGTGTTGTCGTGTAGAAGGGGATGCTAAGTGGGTCTCTATATGCCCTTAAATGCACTATCTGAGTCAGCATCCAAATAGCATTCAGCATTTTCAACTTCCTAAAGCAAGAAAACAGACACCTGACAAACACGTTTTATTCAGTATATGTGATATCATTTCGACAAGTGCATCCTTCTAAAAAAAATTATCATTCTCCTGTCATACGTGAACACATCTTCTACAGACACGGTTTCTTGCTCTGCACAATTGGTCCCCCAGAGCAGATAGTTAATAGTGCAGGCTATATGGAAACTTATTCTGAGCTGAGCTCTGTGTGTAGCAGCTGATATTTCCTCTATTTTGTATGCTACAGCTGGATTTATATCTATTGGTATTGGATTTCCAAGACCAGACTTCTTAATATTGCTACTTTAATTCTCAAGTAGGCATTGCAATATTTAAAGGAAGCTTTTACTGTACAGCAGAGGAAATGTTCACACTTGATTCCAGTTAGTACTGCAATGGCACAAAATGCCAGCAAGATGAGCTACTTAAGAACAGAGAGGATATTTACTTTATCTGATACTGGTCTCTATATTAGCCCGACAGAGGACTAGCAAAATCATATTAATCTATGTAATTCTGCTTAATATTTGCCATTTCTTGAATTTGTGCAAAGAATTCATAATAAAGTTGAAATATTTCCTGGGCTCTGTGGATTTATGACAAATTAATAGAAAGGCTATAGGAATGTCTATTGAAAGGCTGACAGTTAATTTTTGTAATAGCATTGACTTTAACCTAGGCAGGAAAAAATCAGATAAAAAAGAGCAGTTATATTTTGGAGAATTTGATCTCTGTGAAACCATAATTTATTCTGAAATATTGAGTAAAACCTGTCTGTAAATGTGATTCTTTCCACTACAGTCTTTTCAGCTACGGCCACAAAGGTAAATGAATTTAAGTATCAATGAAACACTGTGTTTCTAAAACACTGTTCTCTCAAAGGAGAAAATGTGAAAGGGTAATAGAAAAGGTATCATGAACTTATCTTGCAAACTGCTGGAAAGTACAGCAGTTATCTGCTATGAATATGTCGTATGCTTTGAAAGGCAGAAACTGACCCCCAAAATAAGAGAAGGAGAATACATAATAATCAGAATAATAAAGGCCACTGAAAGGATGTCTGACCAAAATATTTAAGAGCTAACATGTTGACTGCAATAGAGCTGCTGCCAAAATGAACAGGAACATTTAAGCAATGTGTTGTCTTGAAACTCATTCCTCAGCAGTTTCAGCTGTTTCACTGTTGTGTGAGCTAAGCATTAGCACATTTGATTTTCCTGCTACAGCTAAGGGGCACAGTGATGGGTCATGGCAACATCATAAAATCTAACACTGCACAGCACCTTGGTAAAATCCGTCTTGTGAGATGGTGCCAGAGGTCCAGATATCTTATGACCTGTAACTATGTAGACCTTTTTTTCTCCACACAGCTGGGGAGTGGGAGAAGAAGAAGCTGAAAATTTTTGAGACAATTGAGGGAACACTACTTTTTGGCAAAATGTGCAAAGGAAACGGTCTGCAGCAGCGATAAGTAATGTTTTCAAAGATGACTGGATTCCCTTTTTCATCATGAACTATCCAGATATAAGTTTAGAGGTTTATATTTTCTCACAAGTTCTGGCATGTGTAGATTCGTTGATTTATAACATTGCCACTCTTGGTGTCTGCCCTTCCCCTCCATCGGAAATTTATCACAGCAGTGTTGGTGGACTCAAACTGTGTTGGCTTCTCAGCTGCTGCATCTTGCAGTAAATACATTCACCTGAGCCATGCTCTTTGTCAGTTTTAGCTAGTGCTGTGCACAGTGAGCTATAGCAGAAGTAAATGTGTTGCCTTAAAACTCATTCCTCAGCAGTTTCGGCTGTTTCACTGTTGCGTGAGGTAAGCATTAGCACATTTGATTTTCCTGCCACAGCTAAGGGGCACAGTGGTGGGTCATGGCAACATCATAAAGTCTAACACCGCACAGCACCTCAGTAAAATCCCTCTTGTGAGATGGGGCCAGAGGTCCAAATATCTTATGACAAGCTGTGTGTGTTCACACCTGTATTGCAAACTGTCCTTCATTTTTAAAGCCTTTGTTTTCTTCCACCAGTTCTTGGCATTTCAAATTTAACCACGAGAAATGGTTTGTGATCTCAATTATTTCTGGCTAAAAGAAAGATACTTTATTATTTCTACTTATTACTCCTGTTGAAGTCTATTAATTTATCCATGTTTATTTCTGCTACAGCAGTTGATCGCTACAAAGATTTTAGGATCTGATCTTTTATTGATTGTTGATGATAAATAAGATAAAACTGAATTCAGCATGATCTGACGATATTTGTGTTCACCAAAAAATATTTACAGCTTTAAAGTATTGTTATGTGAATTGAATCAATTAGTATAAAATCATCATATATAGGCTCATATAAAGTGTCTTAAAAAGGAAAAATATTCCCTTTTCTAGCAACAATGCAGTTACATTTAACGGCCTAATCTGTGACTGTTCTAACTGCTGCATTATTATAAACATGTATTTTCTCAGCTTTTCAATTTTCTTCTTTTTTAGTTCTACAACTCAAAATTTTTAATTATGGGTCCCTAATTATATTTAATCAATTATATTTTCTGTGAATGATTTTTTTTTACTATATTTTAAAAAAGGTGTTAGCTGTTTCAATTCATTTTCTGAACTTAACTTATGAAACCCTCCTTAACCTGAAGTGTCTTCTTCCTTCTGTTTCCTTTTATTTCCCATTGTATATAGAAAATCTATTCTTGTTCCCCTCAATCCTTTCAGTTAGCGTGTCATTGTAGTGGTCATATTATCCTCTTTCTATTTCTCAGAGTATCAGGTTTCCTGTAATTTCTGGCTTGGCTGGTTTTGCCCGCTACAAAACTTACAGCAAAATAACTGAAATGGCTCACATCTTTCCCATTTTTTTCCTGTGTTTACATATAATCCAGGAATTACACACTTTTGAAACTTTCTCAAGATACAGGTATTGTCTTGTCACCTAAACACTGGCATGCTTATGAATTTAAAAGATATTAAACCCATTTCTGTTGTATTAAAGCATTGTAATTGTCATTGTAATCCTAGACAAATTCAAGGTAATATTTTTCTCAACTCTACCAAGTCATCCTTTAAAATATGGAAGCGGGAAGAGGTAAAGAGTAGGAATATATGGCAGTCATAGTTAGAGACTACTTTCTAATTGACTGATATTTAAACTGCTTTTTGAAACATCAGGCAGATCTGCAATTAGATTCCTCATTCTTGCTTTGATGAGCAAGAAATTCTGGCCTACTGTCACAATAAAATAACAAAGCACACTGCTGGATGAAGACTCGGACCATAAAAGAAAATTGAAAATTAGAGCTGACAACAATACATTAAACAATGAAACTACAGGTGGCTGATCACATATAAAAGCCAATTAATTAAAACCAAATCGCATATAACATTTAAGTTCTGTTAAACATTTTCAATATGGTTCAATGGCTTTCTTAGATCAAGTATTAAGTAGTTTTTTATTATCCTGAATTTCTCTTCCAGGGAAAGCAGGAAGACTGACAGCATTTAACATGCAAGTAATTTATATGAGTAACTTATAAGAATGGTTTTATTTCACATTATTTCCTTCAATAATCTAAATAACTACAGACCACAATGACTTGCTCATGTAGCAGTATTATACATTGCAAGGTAAGACAAAAGGCAAGATAAATTAAGTAGCTGAATCTCATAATGAAGAAAATAAATTTCTACTGCTTGATAAATCAAAGCAAATTCAAAGTAAATAGAATGATCCAAAATTTATGCCAGAATAAAGCAGAACCTTGTTTTCTTCTTTTTCTCAAATACCATCTGAAGCATAGGGCATTTCAAGGAGCTTAATAACTAACTGGATTTAATGGCACTTGACTGCAGTTCATACCTTCAGCTTCTCTTACTAGTTATCAATTCCCAGGAAATTATCTGTGCTTCAGTCATGACTGTTTGTGTAATGAACTTCTTTGAACAGTTTGAGCAGATTTTAAACACAAGAGATGATGTCTTAATGAAAAGTATTTGAGTCTATAAAACATTTTTCTTCCCTTAATATATTAGGTTTGCATGGCTGGGTTTTGGTAGCAGGGAACTACAGAGGTGGTTTCTGTGAGAAGCTGCTGGAAGCCAATCCCAGGTGGCTCTAAGATGGATGTGCCACTGCCTAAGGCTGGACCAATCAGAAATGAGGATAAATCCTCTGTGATAACATATTTAAGAAGAAGAAAAAAATTATTGTACAGGTTTAATTGTGGCCAGAGAAGAGAGGAGTTAGAATATGTGAGAGGAACAACCCTGCAGAGACACCAAGGTCAGTGAAGAAAGAGGGGGAGGAGGTGCTCCAGGAGTCAGAAATTAGATTCCCCTGCAGCCCACAGTGAAGCCCATGGTGAAACCCATGGAGGACCACAGGGATGCAGAGAGGCCCATGCCAGAGCAGGCAGATGCTTGGGAGAAGGCTCTAAATACATTTTGTGCTGGAGCAGGTTCCCTGGTAGGAATTGTGACCCCATGGGTGGCCCATGCCAGAACAGCCTGTCCTTGAAGGACTGCACACCATGGAAGAGTGACCTAGGTTGGAGCAGTTTGTGGAGAACTGTTGCCAGTGGGATGAACTGACACTGGAGAGGTTCATGGAGAATTGTCTCCTGTAGGAGGGACCCCACGCTGGAGCAGGGGAAGGACTCCTCTCACTGAGCAGCAGGAGAAACAACCTGCAATGAAGTGACCACATCCCCCATTCCCAGTCTCCCTGAGCTGCTGGGGGGAGGAGATAGAGCTGGGAAGGAGGGAGGGGTGGGGAGAAGGTGTTTTTAAGGTTTTACTTTGCTTCTGCTTATCTTGCTCTGATTTTGTTAGCAATAGATTCAATGAATATCTCTAATTTTAATCTGTTTTGCCCAAGACAGTATTTGATGACTGATCTCTCTTGGTTCTTATCTCAGCTAATGAGCCCTTTGTTATATTTTCTCTCCTGTGGTCAGTGGTGCAGGGGAGTGATAGAGTGGCTTTGGTGGGTGCCTGGCATCCAGACAGGGGCAACCCACTACAACTGTGAATATGTGCAGTGTAAGAGCTTGAAGTTTCAGTTGCCAAAGGTGGCACCAAAAATACTACAGAAACACATCCACACTCCAGGCAGGCTGGTACTTGTCTTTACTGGCTATGTTTCCACTCTGCTCATAGTTCCTCAAATTGTTATATCCCTCTGCTGCAATTAAAACTGTGGCAACAGTAGAGATCAATTCACAGAGGGATCTTATGGGGCCAACAATAGACACAAAACTGTTATACTCGTACAGGTGTGCTGAAGACTCTGAATGAAATTTAAAAAAAAACCAAAGCATGTTCCCCACTTTCCTTTGACAGGACATGTTTCCTCATTTGCACACCCCAAATATCAACTAACTGAAACCAAGAAGAGTTAGCTACGAGACATTTACTGATGTTTGCTTTTTCTCAGTTTTCCTATCAGTGCTGTCAGTTGTTAAACAGAAGAACAGTTTAGAGTGAGACTTTCTCTCTTGTGCCCACTCATTTTCCAGGTCTGGCACAGTCCAAAATGCAAAGAATTGTATTGCTAGTCTTGCAGTGAACTGCTACTTACTGGGGGCTTCTAACATTTACACATGACTACATGGTCATAAACTTGCAGCCATGTAACAGTGCCTGATATGAGTGTCTCAGTTTCACTACGTCACTGATCTCTGCAGATTCATAGCAAGATGCCTCAGTCCTGCATTAAATCTTCAGGTGTGTTTCCACTGAACGAACACCCTTCCCATTTTCCTTATCTTGGCTTTACTCTCGAACTGTGGTAGCTTGTCACTGTGGACAAGGTGACCTTTTATTGAGAGTACACTTGGGAAAGTTTTGTCTCTTCATGGTTACAATGGTTTATCATCCTTAAAATCAAAACTTCAGAGTACCTTTCTCCTGCCCCTGGCAATGACATAAGATGGTATCAAATAAACTCCTAGGTCCACCCAAAGCCATTGTCTTTCAGCTACGGCAAAAAACCGATTAGCTCTGTCCCAGCTAAAACTAGGATAATTCTATACATAGTAAATAACATTTTTATATATAATACCCCCAATAATTCCTGAATGATGAATAACTATGCAAAAATTCAGTTTGTTATTGAACATCACCCATGTAACTCTACCTTGCTTCCTGCAGTGGGATTTTTACCATGTGTTTCTTGATTCTCCTCTTCACAGTTCAGGAATAATGAAAAAGGTTTTGTTCACCAGATAAACTAAATAATTGGGAAGAGGCTTTAAAGCAAGTATTTTCTGGCAGCATTGGTATTATGAGCCAGTTATGTGTGTCTTCTGGCAACATAACAGTGAAATTAATATTAGCAGGGTAGTGTAGGAGTTGTTTACATTTATCCAGAAAGAACATTGATTGTTTTCACTCTGTATCTACCGTGTAAGTATCACTTGAAGGAACAGGAAAGAACAGGCAATGGAGAACATCAGTATTAAAACCCACTTTAAAATAACCTTATCTTAATTAAGAAAAGAATAGAAACATCAGAAATAAATTTTATCTAGTCAGAGAGAAATATCTAACTGAAAAGAGGCCTAAGTTGATCAGAATTTGGAGGCTGCTCCATGGGGCGCAGTCTGCACAATTGCATTGATTTATATTGTGTCAAGGGTAAAGCGTATTGGTCCTGATCTGGAAGAGCTGTCCTCATACCCATGTTCCCATGAACTGAGACTTTTTAGCCCCTTTCTTCTAACCTTAGATTTGACTGGAGTTCAATACTGTGCAAGAGACAAGGTTTTACTGCCTTTGAAAACACCACGTGCGCCAATATTTAGGCTACCAGACTGGAACTTTGGAGACGAGAAACCTGTGCTCTGCTGTGCAGACTCAATTCAGAGCATCTGTTCTGCTGGCTATTCTGTTTGAACTGCAAATCTTTGGGATGAGTAGTGTTTCACAACATTTATGTATTTATCTATTAGTTGTTCTAAGGGGCCTCTGACCTTAATGTGGATCTCTATGTAAGTAAATTAATAAAAGGAATACCATTAGATATTATCCCAAGTTATAGTTGTGCAGCTTAAAGCAGAGCTTTAGTGATTGTGCTTTGGTTTAGGTATAACAAGCTTGCATAAATTGACTAAAGGTAATGGAATTCATAAGCATGTAGGTTCTTCTTCAGAACTGTCTCTGTTTTGCCTCAAAATCTACAAAAGCCTGTCAACTCAATACTTATGTGGCAATGGATTGCATTTTTTCTAACATATCTACTCTTTAAATAGGTATTCATTTGTCAGGGCCCTAGGGTTTTTATGAAATATATTAATGTATAATGCGTGGAGAGTACATTCATTTATAAGATTGGTATTCTTTTGCTTTCCTCTTTAAGGCTTTAGACATATTAATTTTAAAGCTTCTTTCTTAATTATTGATTTATGTATATTACGGACTAATCTTAACCACCATCTTTACAAATGGGAGCTTTCTGTAAAACATGTTCATCTGAGGGGATTCCACACTGACAAAGTACATTACAAATAATATTCAATTTATGATCATCCCAGGATCCTGAGCTTGGGCTACTACTTTGCTGCACAGACAAAGATGAGTAAAACAGATTATCTGATTTCAGAAGTGCATGCAGTTCTTGTTAGGCTATGGCTCTGTGGATAGCAAGGCTGCACTTGTTATCTCCAAACATCATCTGCTGATTTTTAGCTGACCTTTCTGCAGAATATCTGAGAAACAGCATGTACAGGTCCCAGTCACCCTGTTCATTGCGCTGTAGCTTGACAAATCACAACCCAGTGGCGGCAAGACAGCAACTTGGCATGCTTTATCACCCTGAGAGACGTGAACTTCTCTGTAGGTCTTGATGTATTCCAACCACCAGAAATACTCTAGCCAACTGTTTGCTATGGTATGAGCAAGAACATGATCAGCAATGAAAACTGACAATTTGGAGTCTTTTTTTCAATGAGTAAATGTAGAATTTTAAAGAAACCCAATCTGCCACTTCTCTACATCTAACTTTTACTATTGAGAATGTCTTGCAGCTGAGGAAGTAGCACATTCTGCAGCAGAGCTAATATGCAAAACTGAATGCAGAATTATGCAGAAGAACCAGAATAAGTGAGATAGTTCAGAGCTGAAAGCATTAACTTCGTTCATGTTTCAAGCCTGAACTAGATCTTCTCTTCTGCAATGTGAATGCCTTGTGAATGTGTACCGTGAATAACTTGAGAAAATCTGTTACAGAATGAGAAAGAAAGATTACAGTACACAACTTATAATAAAACCCCAATTAGTTTACTGAGACTTGCTTCGTTTCCCTCCAACCTTCTCTGTAATATGTAAACACTTCTTTACATATAAACACTTTTCTGCCACCTCATTTTCTGTCTGACAGGCACTTTAATTTCCTTTTCCTAGCCTTAAACAACCCCTAAATTATCAAGACAACTCATCATCACCAGTTTTTTGTTAACTGTTATTGATCAAGGGCAAGTTATTTATATGGAAAAGAGTTAAGATAACAAGGAGGTCTCTTTGCAGCCAGAAGGCAATGGGTTACTCAACTTGTTCTGAATTTTCAAAGGTAAATAAGCGAAAATTCAATCTAATAGGCTAAAAGTTAAAAAACTTTTTTCCTTCCAAGGAACGAAAAGGGATCTCATAGGATAGTTGCAATCTATTCAGGGTGGCCATGAATAATACAAAATGTTTTATTTTATTTAAGTCTCTATGACCATTAAGATGTAAAGAATTTCATATCATTTTTGGCTGAAAAAAAAAATAGGTCAGACCTAGTTAAATATCCTGAAACTAAAAATTTATTTTCACTTCTATGGGAGAAGGGCCTGAATAAAGGATCTGAAATTCTGTGTCATCCAGGTGTGTCTAGCCATACTTTGGTTGCACTGCGGATGCACATGCAATCACTGTTCTCTTCTGCGAACTGGAACGTGGGATTCCCCGTGCCTGACACACACATTGCCTTTGATTCATGTTCCACTCGCTTTACCTAATGATACTTAGAGCGGAGGGGAACTCGCCAGCTGAACTGTGCAGAAATTAGCTGACAGGAAACTTGACCTACTGTCACTACAGGAAACTGCTGAGGGCAGAAAGAGCTTAACTAGAACAGAATACATTATCTTTTGACAGCTCTTCACACTTCAGTCTCAGAAAATTACTGTTATTTAAGATGGAAAATTAATGTAGTTTTTGGTTTTGATCATGAATTTTGAAAAAAAAAAAAAAAGGACTGAAATATCAAAGCAGTGTTTACCATGGGGCATCTACATGTCCCTTATGAAGGAGTCACACTTATGCCCATAAATAATTCAGAGACCTGCCATAATCCAGAGATATACCAAGTCTTCCTCTCTGATTTTCAGCTGGTAATGCCCTTCACCTCATTTTCCCTCAGCAGTCTGCATGCTGGCAGTCTATTGTGTATTTTGGAACTGCAGGCATCAGATGGTGGTGATGGACGGTATTCCATTCAGAGGGACTCACCACCAAAAAAAAGGGTGTGCCATTCAGAGGGCTTCAACAGAAGGCTGTGGCTGGCTATGTAATCAGGGGCAAATACAGGTCATACTTTGTTGTTGGAAGTTGAAATGGGATGTGTGAGAATGTGTGTGGAGTCCATGCTGTACCTATTTGAATAACAGCTACGAAGTGTGGAAAGAAAATTCAAGATGATGAATTTAACTGTGAGTTTCACTTGAATTTACAAGAACTTAAGTTTCTGCCTGAAAGGTGCATTGAACTTGTACCAAAGAAAAAAATCTATCCCTGAGGTGAATTGGGTCTTGAAACAGAATTAATATCTCAGATATAAATCTTAACAATATATGTCACATCCACAATAAGAATGCTCTGAAATTCTCCCAAACAAAGCAGAACTGAGTATACAAAAATGCAAAATTAAATCCTAATCCCAGTGAAACAGATGGCTTGATTATATGTACCTTGCTAGGAAGGTAGAAATCACTTGTAACAACACAGGAATTTTTACGTCTTTCAATGCAACCACCTAGAAAAACAAAGGCTTACAAAGGCAGTGAGGTGAAAGACCACATACAACAAGAATAAAGCCACCTTCCTGCATTTGATTTACCTGTGACTGAAACGGTTGACTTCTCTTTATGTGGCATGGCTTCTCTTGACTGTGTTGTGATCAAGAATGTTTTGAATTGAGCTCATGGCAAGTGCAACAATATATTCCAAGCACAGGATTCAGCACAAGCATTCATTCTGTTATTTTAACATTCTGTCTAAATTATCCAGTGTTAGATAAAAAGGTATTTAATTAGTACCAGTTGCTTATCTATCACCAGAATCTGTTAGAGACAAGGAGGCAACTCAGTGTGTGAATCAATACATGCAGATGACCAAGGGCACCCCAAAAAAAACCACACAACACCAGGCTGCAGAGAAACACAAAACAAGGATGCAGGCACCATCAGGTTTAGTCCAAACCTTAATTTTTGTCAGAAAGAAAACCCAAGGTTCTGGATGCTTTAATTTAAACTAAAGTATTAGGTGACATATGGTCATACTCTGTGTTCATTTATGACACGTGCAAATTAACAGGCAATAACACATTTTCCCAGCTTGAAATGAGTTTTAAATATTCTCATTGCTACAAGAATAATATACCTGAAGCACAGCCCCAAATGAGGAAGTATGGGTGAAAGCCTTCCTTGCTACCTACTGATTTCAATGAGCATTTGGAAAACATTCAAAGTAAGCTAAGTGTAATTGTGGCCTAGTAATGAACTTGCTTATGAATTACACAGAAACCTATCAAGGAACTAGACTGTACAACTGTTTTCAAACTGGTGTAACCTAAAACAACTTTCCAAGTTTAAATTAATATTACATTTAAAGTAAGTTTCTCTACATCTATAAATAGGGCTGTCCCATAGCATAAAAGAGATTTGGATATGTCAAAATGTTTTTTTAATAGTACTGATTAATGAGAAAAAGAATGTTACCATTAACCTGTAATATTGCACTATGTCCAAATTCCATTTGATTATTTCGGTTTACAAGTGTTCTCTTTGTATGATGTCCTGAGATATAAATTTTTATGGTTTTTTTTCGTTATTATATTAAGCCAAAATATAGTAACATAAAGTAAGGAAAATATAAGATAAAACTCAGGAGATTTTTCATGAAAAGAATGTCAGAGATCTTTTGAATATCCTGTGCTTAAAAATGGCAGAAATCCATTCAAAATTTATATGAGACAGATGTCTAGGAAATACTTCAACATTAAAATAAAAAAGTCATGAATTGGCAAAGCAGCAAACTCAAATGTGACTGAGCAGGTGTTTCTCTCTCCAATTATCGGCAATTCTGTGCAAAGGGTCACTGTACAGCTGAGGAACAGCCTTGTTACCTTCTCATAATTTCACAGTCTAGTCAGTAAACAAACCTAGTGTGTAGTCTATCCAGTCAAAGGCTTGGAAATTTAGTGTAATTTTCAGATTTGCATTGTCCTCTCTACTGCATTAGGTCTCTCTTGGTATAAATATATAAATTTCCAAATTTCAGTCATGTTGCTGACCACTTATAAGGATTTTGATATATGTTGCTATCAGGAAAATACACACTTTTCCATCCCTGAAAAAATTTCAAGTTCAATATGGATTTGAAACTATGGATAAGCTGATGCTTGAAAACATGACGTGAGAATGAAGATGAGGAGGACTTAGAAAATTTTCCATAGTAGGAAAGCGTCCAACCTGACAGATGGGGTGACAAGCCTAAATTTTCCACTAAGAAATTTCATTATTGCTTTCTTACATGCAGAAAATTCAGTGTTACTACAGATAATAAATTTATTCATTGCTTTTATAAATCCATCCACACTTCTGCATTCAAGCTTACTATCTTCTCTTATAGCACATTTAAAGACTGAGAACACACTCTAAAGAAATAATTCATTTAACTTCAACTATGGTCACTTACTTTCTCTTTTTCCCTGGTGGTCCATAATTCTTATTTGTATCTTTTTAAATACCTTTGTAGTCTTTTGGAAAATTCAGATCTGAGGAACTATTAAAAGGTCTTCCAGACAGAGATGCTTTCTCTGACAAAATGCTTAATATTGTCGGTGGTTCTACTGCTGTTCAACTTCAAGCCTTAAGGCCTTTCAACACTAATAATTTTATACGTTTCTGTTTTCTTTAGAAGATTTGTAAGATAAATCAAAGAACTAACAAAATTTCAAATTCAGAGATATAAATGAAGTGTATATATTGCAAGCTAAAGTGAGCTATTAGAAGTCTGACATTATAGGCCCTCCACTGCATTAAAAAAAAAAAATCCAGAAAATTAATTACGTTGAATGTTTTACTTTGTGTGTAATCGTGGCAGTAGAATGCACTCAGAAACACAATTGAAAAAGGATCACAACTGGATATCCAACATATAGCCCAAGATATGGAGCTCCGCTAATTGTTTCTGTTATTAGCAGATCTTTTGTTTAAATCTCGCATACAAGTTGAGATGCTTTCATTTCACTGAGTTCTCAAATATGTAATTACTTGGATATTAGAACTTTTCAACATATGTCTAAAGTGTCTTTCCTTTAGGTTATGTGGTTAGGGTTTTTTTGGTTTTTGTTTTAGACCCAATTATACTTTATGCCAATGAATAAACTCTCTTCTTTCTCAGAAATCTCCAAATATCTTTTCATACAGGATTACCCACCAATTTTTTCATGTGGGAAAAGCTGTAGTGATCACTAGTGCAGCAAGTTCACTGTTCTTGCACTGATCTGACTTCTTCTGAATACATTCATTAAGGTTTTCTTCAAATCTCTTACTGGTAGCTAGATGAGAGACTGCCATTCTTTATCAAGACTATTGCTGTAAGATCCAGAACACACCCATCATACTTCAAGCCATAAAGAGATATTCTAGGTGCTTACAGAGGTGAGAAATACATCCTCAAAGCTGAAACTTGCTAGTGCTAGTTGCTCATTTTGCAACATAAATCTTCTCTGTGAATGCTAAGTTGTATTGACCTACCTCTGTATGGAAATCACTGCCAGTGTACAAATAAGAAAGGTAGATGGGATAATGAAGAGGCTTGGACAAGATTAGATTATAAAAATGGAGAATCAGCCCCCCTAAAGGAAAAGTGAAAATTGCAATGATTTAGACTTCAGAGAAATATTTCACAATAAAACTCACTAGACAAAGGAACTGCAGAAAACACTTGGAACAAAGATGTGATACCACAGACTTCAAAGAGAGTGTAAAATTAAGGCAAAATTATATTGAGGTTGGATTAAAGGAAATAAAATGTAATCATACACATATGCAAATAAACATTAATATTTTTTAAAGAATGGGTTTTAGCAAAGAATAAATTGAGGTAAGCAGTTTACTTCAGTTCTAACTCTCACAATATAGACTATCCCTGCCTAAACAACTGTTCATGTTAATCCACTGTCTAAATTTATAGAAAATGAAAGGCAGATGGATGAAGAGTTGGTAATGAATATTATATACATTTTTTGAATACTACTATCCTGTAGGAATAGACCAATAGAAGTGTGGATACTAAACACAAAGATATCTCAGAGATGCTCTTCCTTTAGGTCTCTCACTGCACTGCAGATATATTGTTGTATTATGGGTATCAGACTATCACACCAATATAGACATTCTGCAAGTTCCAAAGAAAACAGCACACTTCAGAGAGCTCAAATTACTAAATTGCACAGGAAGAATGAAAGCTTTAAACAATGAGCCTAATCTGAAATGCCTACAACACCATTATAGTACCAGGAATTTCAGTGAAACCCTGCTACACCTGTTGCTCTGCCAACTGTATGTTTCTTAGCTAACAGAAGGATAAGGGAGCAGACAAAAACAGTTGCAAACAATGGGATGGCATTCAGAAGACCTCATTTTAATTGCAACTGCTCTTACAAGTCTCCTATCTTGTTTAGTCAAAGTACACAATCCTTCTGAGAACCTGTACTGTGCTCATAATGGTGCTTTCGTGAATTCTTTGTAACAGAAAATATCCTTTACTATTTCATATATCTGCAGCACTATATTCATGGTATTATCTAGAGTAGTACATTCACAGCATGACTGCTATGAAATTAAAGCTTAGTGACAGAGGAAGCAATTATGGTTCAGCAATTAGGACAAGCAGGAAAAGTAGAGTAAATTACGATGGCAAAACAGGGACAGAATATGAGTAACGGATTGTTGCTAATGAGAATGATAGTCATGGATAAAACTTCATTGTGTACTAAGGTCTTAATTGCAGGAATTCTCTGAGCACACATGAAAACAGACTTGCACTGAGGGTGTCCTGTATGACCAACAGGTCTCCTCCAAATTTACAAGATGCATTGCAACATTAATTACATTCCACTCATAAAAGAGGGAGGTATCTCATACTATTCAGTTAGGAAGGCAACCAAAATCATTAAAATACCTTTTTCAGACTTTGCATTTATATATGATGTATCAAGAAAAAGAGATTTTTACTGAAATTTTTTTTCCAAAGCCATCTGAGAGATTCAGATGCCCCAGTCCCTGTTAAAATTAAATCTACTAGGGAGCTTTGAAAGTCACAACTTAGCAGCAAAAACAAAGAGCTGTTAATGTACAAAGACACTTGCAAGTATGAACCATATGTTGCCTCTGCAGGACACCCTAAAATTAATCAGGCATCTTGGTTTTTATTATATTATATCAAAGAAACAAAAGTTAAGACTTTGTATTGTTTCTAAAAAGGAGGATTCATTAAATTCAGATGATCTCTATCTGGAGACCATTACAATCATTGGGGTTATTCAAGCTGAAACTGCTTTTATATAGCAGCTTTTTTTGCTCCAGAGCTCGCTCTTTCTCTCTAATCCATGAAGTACAGAATACTAAGGTACAGAGGGTTTAATGACATCTCTGCAGAATACTAGAGCAGAACAAAATGCATGTCTGTAAATAGACATAATCTTATTCTTTATATGTTTTCAAAATGAGTGTAGTCATGGAAAAATATTTTTTCCAAAACACAACTACAAAATCTAGTTTGGAATGCTCATTTTCATTCAAACGACATGAGATGAATTGAAACATTGGTTTTTCTTATGTGATTCAAGTGGGCAGGAAAGAATCTTCCCTGACCCTCCAGCAAAATTCTGATCTTGAGAGCCAGAATTTCCTAAATGCATAAAAAGGTAATAAAAGCCGGATATACAACCATTGTTTTGATTTGAGGGACCAGTTTTTATATGCAGGTAGATATTGCAAAGGTAGGATCAAGTAAACAATTTGTTTACAATTATTAACACGAAAACTTACAAAAAGCTTCTACAATGTATGTCAAAGACTCCAATTTTACTGACCCCTTATTGCAATAATTGGCAACTCTATACTTCAGCTATCTTTCTTGGTTTCTCTACATTTTATTTAAGTTTCATAATTAATGATATACACACGAGTAGATAAGATTAGGAAGATGATTTGCCTATGGGCAGGTTATTCCATAATTGTTTATTATGTGTTCTCATTCCCTGAAGCAGCTGGTATTGACTGCTGACAGAAATAGCACATTGGATTAGCAGATCAGTGGTTTGACCTGTAATGGCAATTCCAATTGTCCTTTGCTGCCATGAGCACAGAAGTTTAATCAAAATGGATGTAAATTAGCTCAGACATTTGAAAATTGAGGCACATGATACAAACTGCATACAGAAAAAAATTCTTATCATGTAAGTTTAGCAAATGTCAGCTTCAGAGTAAAGATAGGAACAATTGAAAATCTACATTTTCTGAGTCATCTCTTACAGAGAAAACTCGTGTCCTACTGCTCATCCACCTACACCGTTAACTTTATCAATTCTTGCCCCTATACTGCCCTCTTTCATTCCTCCCACAAGGAAGTTACTTCTGGTGACCTGGAGAAATCATAGGAGCTATGTTTTTGCTGGAGGATGAGTGAGATGGAAACAGCACGGAAATGTTTGTGACAAATAGTTCTGAAGATCATGAGCATATTTCTTCTCATCTAGAAAAGTCCAATAACACTGAAACATGATATTTGGAAGAACAGCCAGGGTATAACAGAGATCCTACTTATGGCTAGTGCAATAAAACTATTAGAGTATGTCAAGATGACTGCAAAACCAAGTAACTTTGGCAGATTTAAATCCATCCACACATTGGCCTAAGCTTTTATGAAGAACAGATTTTACTTAAGTGTATAAGATGTAAATGGAGCGTGGTGTCATTTCATCACTTAACACATTTCTGAAATTAGTTTGTACACTACTAATACAGACATGTTACAGTTAAAACAAAATCCTAAAAGATACACCAACTGTAAAAGAATTTAAGATAAAAAACCTCACACATTTTATCCAAAATAAGAATTCTGGTTTTATTCTCTTAATTATGTTCAGTTCTATAAAGGAATCCAACAGAGCACTCAGACTTCCTTAAGAGCAGATATACTGAGACCATAAGAAGTCTCAAAGTCATGCAGTACTTCACAAATAAGTTTAAGAATACACTTTTTTAATAGGTATTTCATCAGGACATTGGTAAGGCAATGGTCATAATTTAACCAAATTTATGATTAACAGTGGAAGTACTACTTAACTGCAGAAATTCTTACAGATCTCCCCACTGCTCCCCCTTTAGTTTCTGTGTTAGTTAATTTTCATGAAGTGCACCTGACACACTGCCTCCTCAGCTTCAGCTCAGGTATATTTTTTTTCTGTGTACTTGATTCTTTTTTTTCCCAACAGTATCATTTCAAGTGCTGAATTTTATGTTAATATGTTCCTGTCTTTATAAAGTTTTACCATGGAGACAAAACAAGAAACATAGGTGTTGCATTTACTGGATATCTTTGTCTCATATCCTAGAATTAAATGTTTCATTCTGTTGACCTTAGAGCTTAATCACATTCTTATTATTTTCAAGGAGATTGTTTCTGTGATATGCAGGAGGTGAAGAAGGAGGTCCTCGTCTTTGTATCACTACACCCTTCTTACAGTGTTTCCTTCAGAAAATGAATTTCATACTTAATAGTACCAGCAGAGTTTAGGAGAATTTAGTTGAGGTGGGGGGAAAACAAAATTTGTTTAAAATTGAGCATCTGAATTTTGCCCATGGGAAAGTAGATAATTTTGTTTTATGCTGTGTGAACACGTGCAAAGCAGATGTCTAATTTCTAGTTTCCTCCAATAACTCCAGAGGTGATAGGGGCCTAAAACCAGGTGTGCTTGAATGGTATCTGAACTTGAGAATAGGAGATAGAATTGCCAGTTGCTAGTCTGGAACCGGTTTTGGTTTGCACACGCTGTTTTACTATGTTTGAGTGACTTTTCACTTACAAATTGAGGAAACACTACATTTGTAATAGTGTACAGAAGTGTAGGCCAACAACATCTGAATCTACCTAGAGAGAGATATCATGCTGAGTTAAAGCAATGTTTTCCAGCTCTGGAGTGATGAAGCTTGATTTTGACTGGAGTAAAACAAACAACTAACAACAAAAGATGTCTCATCACATAAAGGGAGAACAAGAGAAGCTGTTGAAGGACCTCCTGTGCTTTAAAAAGTGATGCTTTGTTTTCAGTACCAACATGCAGTTTTCCAAATGTTGAAAAATAAAACATTCTAGCAAAGCTGCCGGAGATGTCAGAAAGGGGTGGCAAAGTGCAAATAGCCGAGCAATTCAAGGCTGCTGGAAGCAGCTCATGTGGGAAAAGGCTGTAAGTGGCACTTTGCAGGACAGCTGATGAGAGGCTCCCTTATGGTTGTCAAGGGTGGACAGATGGTAGATGAGAGGAGTGTAGGAGAGCAAGAAGCGACTGATAGAACCAGGTCAAACCAACCTGAGTGCAGTTTAAACCAGACATACTGATTAAGCCCTGGAAAGCTTGGGTTAATTTTCCTAGCTTAATAGATGGTCTGAGCCAATGCCTAATGGCAACCTGCTTGACTTTAAATTCAGCTCTTGCTGTTGTCCATCTCTGGAAGAATTAGATGCCTGAGTTCTGCTAATAGCTAATAAGGAGTACAAATAGATACAAAAAAATTATAGCTATGGCTACTGTAATTTATTTAAAAACCTAGAATTCCTGGTGAAGTCCTGTTCTGGCAGGGAAGAACAGATCAGAATTTCTCTTTTGTGATTTCATCAGCACCGTTTGCAAACCAAGGAGCTGTTTTTAATGCACAGTGCAGAACCACCCTGCAATATCTAAGCTGAAGCTATGCTACTTTTTTAATGTGAATCAGTTTGAATCTGCATCTGTGTAGCATTGAGAAGTACTACCAATTAGCTAGGATGCAGCATCCCACTGAGGCAACTATTCATTTTCCCAGATACAATCTGATGTGCCTGTGTGGACTATTCTGGGAAAGTGCACCTGGTTTTCTATGCTATCTTAGGTAATTTTAACACTACATTTTGCTAAAGGTAATTTTTTCTTGCATTTTATTGTATCTTATGCTGAGATTAGCAAGTAGTGTGGAACAGCAAGAGCAGAGCCTGACAGCTGTTGCTGGGGCTACAGTGTTTGTACCATCTCTATTACATGCAGTTTTGCTCTGCAGACCCAGTTAGGTCCTGCAGTCCCAGTGTTTGGTATCAGCTGTGTGCATGACCTTGAGTACATCTTCTGCTTCAGCTTCATCTGAAAGGAATTCAGTTCAGCTGCCTCAGAGCTTCTCCATGACATGAGGTGTTAATAGGGGCAACCAAGAAATTTGCTACTAAATCAGACTCACAATAAGACTTCAAATGATAACATATGTCCATCTTTACCTACTAGAGCACTTCTGGGTTAGTCCTCTGTGTTAGGCTTGTGTTTGCAGATATCTGTCTAGTACCATGAGCAATACTACCTGCTTGGAAAATAAAATAAGTTTATGTTGTCGAGAAGGCTTACCTGAAAATAAGACACCTTTACACAGTTCTGAATTTTAGCACCAAAAAATGTGGTAACAGTCAGTTCCATTAATAAATACTAGCTCATAAATTCAGCGTTTAGGTAAGATGCTACTATAATTTGTGCAATATGATTTGTGCAATATGCCTGACCTTGACCTCATTTTGAAAGCGAGCAAAACAGGGCTGACTAGTGTATTAGAGAATTTCCTACAATGTTCAGTGAAGTGAATGAGACCCTCTGTGGTGGGTTGACCCTGGCTGGATACAAGGTACTCACCAAAGCCATTCTATCACTCCCCTCCACCACTGAACGCCTTTTGCACTTTTAATTCTCTCCCTTGTCCTTCAGTGGGGAGAGTGAGTAGGCAACTAGATGGGTACTTAGCTATTGACCACGATCAACGTTCCACAGGGGGAGAGGGGAGAAAAATATATTTTGCTGGAAAATTAGGCTTCCAAACTGTCTCTCAGTAAAATGAATTCCTTCATACAATCTTTGCACTGCTTAACACTACAGAGGAACAGATACTTATAGGGGCTGGGCTGCAAGAAGCCTATAGTCTCACACTAGAACATGGCCTGAGGGAAAATTACACATAGAGCCACAGTAACTCTTCACTAGCCAGAAAGTAAAAGGAGCTTTAAATACAATGTCAGAAGCAACAGTAGAAAAGGTGTCTCACTGTTTGAGGTGTTTACTTAAAGGGGAAGTTAATTCAAACAGAAAGAAGATAAAATACATAAAAGAGGCACCTGTCCCTGCTCACACTACCATCCATCCTATGAAGGAGCCCTCTGGGAGCAATCCTGACTGCACTCAAGAGTGCAGAAAACTCCAGAAGAACGCTTCAAGGAAAGGAGCAACACTACCCCGACTAAATATCATGACAGACAAAAGAGACTGAGGGGTATTATTGCTCTGAATTAAAATACCCAGAATCACTACACAAAACACAGCTATGCATACAGAATGTGAAGGAAAGTGTTATTTCTCAGTATTTTGCCTCTGCATAAAGGCCTCAAAAGTAAACAAACAGACAAGAATGAAAGCCAAGAACAAAGTGAAATTGGATACTTTGTAAATGTTGGGAAATTGAGTCAGAGGACAAAATATTTTGAAAATATGGTTTGACTCTGGAGCTCCTCAAGTTACTCTGGGGTGCACTTTAGAGCAAACTCATTGCTACAGATAGAAATTGATTCCTCCCCTGACTCTCCTTGTAGTCCTAGCTGCAGGATCACTTGAGAATGAAAATCTATAATATGTCGATGCGCGCTATGCTGTAATTCCCCCTCCCACTTCCCATATTGTTCCCCCTTCCCTGCCCCCAGTCCTGGCCACACCCTCGGGATCTCTCTATTTGTTCCAGTACCCCAACTCCACCTATGTACCACCCCTGCACCCTGAGGAAAGGCAGGGCCCCTGGGCCTTGCTCGCTCTCTACTCTCTCTGTCTCTCAGCTGCTCGCTGCCTCCGCTTCTCCTCTTCCCCTCTCTTCCTCCCCCAGCCTGGCGGGGACCAGCCCGTCCCCATGTAAATAAAGGTCCCTCTGAAGCCACCATGCGAGAGGGCCTTCTCTCTCTTTCTCATCACCGTGTAGCGGGCAGCAGCTGGCCGGGGCTATAGCTCGGGGCCGCCGAAATGGCTGCAGGAAGGGCGGCACGGCCGCTCTCCCCGGCACAAGCCCCGATGCGAGCTCCAGGATCGCTTGTGGCGTTGCCAAAACACCGCAAGAAACAACCACCGCAACGTCGATGGGTTTAGAAGCTGCACATAATAATGCCTGCTGAAGTTGTCTTATAGGTAAGGTAATACACAGAATTATAAAAAAAAACCCCTTGATATTTGGGGTTAGAGAATATTTTACAAAGTTGCCTGTTCCTTCTAATTTTCCCTGTCTGGAAAAGAATGTTTCCCTCCATCCCCACAATCCCACACCTTAGGTGAGCAACCAGCTGTAAACAATGTGAATTAAGTGCTCAGAAACTGGGAGAATTTTCCTTTTTGAACTCATACATGCAACATATGAGGATGGCAAATCTCTTTAGCCTTGCATAATACAAACTTAGACTGTCAGAAAAGATATTTCAGTATGAGTATATCTGTCTTGTAAATCAAATTTCCAGGCTGGGACCACAGTATACTAAATGGAACTTTGCACTGATCTTCAGGCTGTTTCTACAAATTCCTGTAACAAAACCCCTTTTAATGGTATTGATTTTGATAGGTCTAGTTCTATAGACATGAAAGCCCCTGCCATGTTCATATTTTTGAGAAGTAGCTTAATGCATTCTCCTGTTTCCATATCCTTGTTTGTAACTTTTTGTCTTTTGAAATTCAGTGTGATAATTAGACTTACTTTTGTTAGTTCATCCATTTAATTTAATTTAAACTGAGATCGACTTAATCCAGATTGATCCAAGGTTCTTATTAATATCATTTGTTCCCTAAGCTTTGCCTAGCGCAGTATTACCTGTCATTTTCAGTAGTATTTATCTTTCTAACAAAATTAAAGATTGTTTTATCCCATAGCAGCCAGAGTAAAGGTTGCAAAATCCATTTCAATATTAAGTTTTCATAGATACTTCTGATTAACAGTGTGGCAACTCATATTATGACCAACATCATTGATACGAAGCATGAGTCAACCTGGAATTCTTAGGCACTTCTCCACATTCTTCTCGTGAGAAGACCCTGAGTACCAAATTTATTGATACAAGGTCTACACCAATTGAAAAAGCAATTGACCCTAACAGGCACTACAAGTAGTAGCCATTCTCCATCCTGAATTTTGAGGGATGAATTGGAAAAAAAAAATAAATTTTGCAGCCTGAAGCTTTCTTATTAATGTCAGTATTGCATGGCACACAGTTTAATGCCAAAATCATACTTGCCATAATATAAACTGGAGGTAGGAAAGTAAGAACTCATATAATGAATCTGTCCTAGTTTTAGGACCATGTTTGACTCAATGAGTCCAGATAAAAAGTGGTAGAGTAATAATGATTAATTTTATTGTGATAAGTCTTGTTCCCCCTTTACATTTATGAAATGGGGACAAAAAAAGAGAACAGAACATACCTGATTATGCCCTAAGTTGTTCCGTTTCAGCTTCTTGTTATTGAAAATAAATAAATAAATATTTTCCTGTGGAAGTGAAAACCTTGAAGGCTTCCTAAAGACCAAGGGACTAATTGATCTTTTGCAGGAAAAAAACCCAAAAAACAATACCATGAGTTTCCATGACTACTTTGATGAAGGATTTTGAATTCACTGATAAAATTGGCAAATTTCACCCAAGTTTTAAGAGACTCACCAATAATATTTTCTTTGAACAAAAATATTCTACAATGAACACCTGCAATCATTTGTCAATATCTCCATAACTCTAAAGGAGTCCCACAGAAGTAGTTTCCATGTGAAAAGGACAGTGATGCCTCCTCACAGTCTATGATATCCAGTCTCAATTTTTCCAGTTATTAAGATTATTAACAACCTGCAATATCTTATTATGCAGCAACAGATGTTGCAATCAAATAATTTTCCTATCTAGGAGACACAGTTATTAATCCTTTATAAATATGATAAATGTAACCATGTTACAAAGTGTGGCTATTCAGTCGTTTCTGAAGAACAACATGATACGCAATGAGGATGTAAACCATGTGGTGCAATATAAGGAAAAATAACCTCTGTAGAACGCTTCTGGTTGATACTGCAGAAAATTGTTCAGGGTTTGAAAGGAATTGGTTCAAGACCAGCAGCACAAACATCATTAAAATAGATAAAGGTATCTCTCCCTTCTCACATAGCTAAATCTGAAGTATTTTTCTCCAGAAAAAGAACATATCTTTCTCATAAACTCACAAGACTTGATCCTGTGTGCACAGATCTGGAGGACACAGCTCATGCTGAAGTCAGTACAAATCTATGCAGCTAAAGCAAAGTACCAAAGTCAGTTAAATTTTGCTGTGCTAGACAATAAGAACAGAATCTGCTCTCGAAGCAAAGTTCCCATGTACAAGTGCTATTTTCAGCAAGTGTTATGCATCATAGGGATCCATATGGCTTCCAACATTCTAACAGACCTCTGCAATTTTACACAAATGGAAGCATCATGTAAGAATAATTCACAAAGTCTGATTTTGTTAGACAGTTTTGGTTTATACCATCATTTTTATCCCTATTTAGAACAACTTTTGTGAGATATAGGTCTTGTGAGATTATACACTATAACCAGTTTAAAAAAACCCCAAACAACCTATTTAGGAAACTTGCAAAAGAGGGATTTTATCAATGAAGAGATACCAGGGCACCTTTTCAAGATCTAAGTTACACATGTATTTCTGGGCAGACTGTGCTCATAATAGATCAAAAATCACCAACAGTACCACAGTTTGATCTAGAATCATATGGAGAGTACTCGGTGATATCGCACTCTTTCCCAACAGTGGCCACTGAGAAAATTCTGCTAGTCTTGAGTAAAGCCATGGTTCAACTGGTGTTTTAATTCCATTTGTTTCATGAGTTTCTAGATATAATAAGGAAATAGGTGGTAAAGTTATGTCAAAGCAAGGGACTATACATACACACACGTACAAGGACAGACAGTCATGTCTGTGTACACGTACATAAACACCGGCTTTTGAAGGTATCAAAAAATCTTCACCAACACAGGACATTTACTGATCAGCTTAGTTTAATCAACCACAAGGAGCAGAAACCAGATGTATGTATTAATTGACTGAAATGCAGCAAAACAGAAATGAATTCAAAATATAAAACAGGAACCTCTGGTTTCATGTGAACCTGAATTTACTGCCTCATCAAACACTTGTAACATTTCCAGATGACTGCTGCAGAAGAATAAAAGACAAAAGTTTTCCATCTTTTCAGTACATCCATACTAGAGAAGACTTCAGATCATTATTTACAACCCTGTTTCAGAATGTGATTTTTAAACTGATGTTTCAAACTTCATTGCTTTTTCGCTTTTTAATTTTCTCACAAAATATGTTGTGACCTGGAAGGAAGCCATAGAAAGTTGTACTTAGGAGCCAATGAACTGACAAGAGAGGACAAATTATGTTTATGGATTCCCACAGGGCTATGAATAAAATGGTTCACCACCCATACAGATTTCTTCTACTTAGAGATTTAAAGTACATCATTCTCAAAGGGCATACAGATACAGACAACCACCAAATCCCATGTGAATAAATGCAAATCATAATCCCAATATATGAGCTGTCAAGGACCATTGGAGACCGCATTTCAATCATCTTGGCAGTTATAGTACATTGAATCAATATAGCACATGGCATTATTACTCAGGCATGTGTACTACCATTCAGTAAAACAACAAAATGGTAAGGAAAGATAGGAGAAGGTAGTGGTAGCTCTGGATGTTGTAGGCTGCTAAATTTCCAGTTATCTGAAAATTAGAAAAGGCACCTTTATTTCCTTTCAGTGAATTATTACGTTTACAAAAAGAACTGCAACATTAGCTCCCAATATTCTTAACCACATAAAAAAACTCCCATGATACTGATAAAAGTTTTCTTTCTGTAATACTAACCTAAAACATATAATCTTATTCACAGTAATGTTAATCAAAATTCACGAGCAACGTAAAACAACCCATAAATATGACTATATTTTTAGGAGATATTTAACGACCCTGGGGAGAAAATCCTGCAACAATCCGATAACAAACAACCCTATATAAACCTGTCATGTAAAGACTGTGTTTCTACCTCCTGCCTTGCACTGGTGAATAGACCTGACAAGACTTTGGCAAGAATTTGTTACTAAATACTCTGAACAAGGCTGGAGTTCTTTCAGTATATCTGTGATTGTGAATCTTGTTTAAAAACACACACAAAAACCCACTTCACACAAGTTATATTAGATCTATTGCTTGACTTATTTTAGTATGATTACAGATTTGTCCTTATTTTTCATCCATACTGTGCCCCCTGAATGAATTACCAATTTGATCCTTAAGTTATACTGTAACTGATATCAGTGAAACACAATAGTGTCTCTATTGGTGAAGCCCCTGATTGTAATCATGAAAGGTGTATGTGTGTCTATGATAATTTTTTTTTCTGTATCTCATTTTAGCTACCTAAAGCAGTCTAGAAGACCTTTGTCTTCATCTAGAGTTTCAGATTATATTCAGTGTGCTATAAATATGATTCAGTGTGATTCCCATGTACTATTTTACCACAGCTAGTCGAATCACAGGTCACAACTAGTCAACCTTTAAAGTGGAAAATAACAGTGAGATTATTCTACTCTACATAGCAGGATGTCATTTCTTTTTTAGATTTTTTTTTCTTGAATTCCCATAGGAGGCTTTTCTCACTAAGGCTTTTTTTCTCCCTATGCTATGTTAGGTAAACAGGTGTTCAAAACCTCACAGAAATATTTCTCCTTGCAGGATTATACTAATAGTATGCTCCCCTTCAAAGATACACATCACACACAACAGCTTAAAATGCTTCAATGATAGTCTTTGGTGCAGTTGTGTTCCTAAAATTACATATGGTCTTCAGAGTTTCGATAACTTGAATTCCAAATCTTTAAGCAAAAAGAACATAAAGTCTTTAACTTCAAACTGCTTCATAAAGGCCACATGCACACACCTGGTAGGACTAGAAATTACCAGAAAAGTTGCAGGTAGTACTAATACTCTATTCAAATGAAGTAGATTTCAGCATATATTCAAGTTCAGATCTACAGTTAGATTATTAAGATTTTTACCAGTCCATCATTGAGCCATCTTCATAACCCAGCACTTGCTTCCTCTATCCTTAATGTCCACAACTTCTAGAAGTGGATACTGACTTGCCTGCGCAAGACTGTCATAACAGAAGATCCTAAGATCAGCCAGAAAGAAACGACCCACAGAGTACTAAATTGTCCATAACATGTTGAAGCAGGGAAGAAAAAACCAAAAGGAATAAAGGTAATACAGTAATTTGATTCCTTCAAATATAGTCAACAAAATGGGCATGAGCAGCTTAAAAACTCCTCCAAAAAGCATTAAATGAGACAACAAACACTTGCTTCTATTTCCTAGGCAGTTATTTTGTATATGACTGCATGTTATTTTGGAGATATTGAACTGATGGAGTAATTTAAGTTCAGGACAGCTGTGGCAGTGCTTCATCATGTTTCTAGTAGAAGCTTCCTGTGCACACAAGACATTCTGTGGTTATGAGGAACTGCAAACACAGGCAGTTCTCTCCTGGCTCTGTTCTCATCTCCCTCTCATTTTCAAACCTTAAAATGCAGTAGAGTAGTGATCATCAACTCAACCTTTCCCTGAGGTTCTTTAGTATCAGTGAAATGCAGAAGTTTGTTTTTGTTGACTAAGATTCAACTGCTAAAACTTTGGACTGGCCACAATACAAGAACAATAGCTTTGTTAAAGAGATATTTTTATCTAAAATATTTTATTTAAATTTTTTTTTTTCACTTTATCTTTGGGAATTCTTCTCACATCTGTGAGCAAAATGATGTTTTGAATGGTAAAATATAGTCCTTACATGGCTGAAACTGCAAGAAGAGCAGGAATCAGTACTATGTTTTTAGGTGGATAAATGTGTATGTACTAATGATGAGGATACACACTGTAAGAAGGACACTGTGATCCCTAATTGACCCTGATATCTAATAGGTTAATACATAATTAAATAAGTGCATAAAATGATTATATTATGTCAAACTAACAAATTCCATTGCCTAAGTTTCTTCCATGTTTCTTTCAGCTATAGGTGTATATATATACATCTGGATCTGGACTACATGTGTGAAACCTGTTTGCAGAGCAAGTCCTAATTGTCTCACAGAACCTTGCCATTGAATCTTGTTAAAATGCTGTCATATTTACCACTAAACTTTATTAATTAGGTAATTTTAAAAATAAAGTATATTACTGTTTTCTCTCAAAAATGAGGTGCATCACTTCATTCACGGCACTGAGTCATAGTTTGCATAGGTGCAACTGTATTTTTGAACTCTCATTTCTCTTAGCTGGAAAACATGTCATAAATCTACTTGAAAACAAGGTCACTTCAGCACTTCTTCCTCAGTTATCAGAAAGGAATGGCACTATATACTGTAAAAAAAATGAAGTATTCAATGGTAAAATAAAAATTACTCTTTTTTTTCTTGGTAGAAGAAAAACACAAGGAAAAAACAAGACAGGTTAAGTTAGGTTGTAGAAAAGAGTGTATCTCAGTCAAAATGTTTTTTAGCCACATTTTATATCCTAATATGCCTTACTTAAATATTTATAGCATAGATTAATCTCTGTCTAGGAGTCAGCTACTTGCATTTCTCTTGTATTTTGATTTTTCATGCCTTCATTTATTTGTACTCATGTCTGGAAATACTCTGTGACACTTTTTGTCAGTGTTAAGTGGTTTGCCTTATCTATACAGAGCACAATGAACCTCATTGAAGAGGGCTCTAGAGTTAGGTTTTGTCCTTGACAGCACAGGTAGAATTCTCATCAGTGGATTCTTTAACTGTACACAGCACAAAAGTGATTGAAAGACCGTATCTTTGTCAAGAAATACATGTAATCCTGTTGTCACAAATCTCTGTGCTTCCTTATACTGTATTTCCAACTTATATCTTGTCACCACAACTTGTCTGTTCATGGCTAGAATTAGACTGTGCAGTATTTTGGCAAAAAAAGTACATTGAAGAAAACATGTTTATTGTATCCCTTTGACTGTAAAATTAATCTCAGTCACATTTTTGTTTGAAAAACCCAAACATTTTTCTTTTTCTATTAATTCTTAAATAAAAATAGCACTTAGTTTATACATACTGTAGATATATTTATAATATTTATTGGACTGCGTTTTAAAAGTTTTTTCCTGAAACATTAGTTTTCACAATCAGCTCTTCAAAAAAAAAATACTATTTTAGTGAAGTGGTTGAAATAAAGATTTAAGAGAAAGGTTTTTTTATCATAACCCACTACAAAATTATTGTGCACTGAAGAAAAAAAGGAAAAAGGCAGGGTTTTTGAAGCTTTCATGCCGTTTCAACTGATGTCTCTGATCTGGATTTTACAGATAATAAGTAATTTATGAAAAAGTTTATTTAAGTGGTGTGTAAATTTACAAAATACTGAAAACTGATTTGAAAATAAAGCTGCCACCAAGCCTCATAGGAAAAAAAATATTTAAAGAATTCAGTGGTTTGAAGAGACCTGTAGATGGCATAAAAACACTGAGAAGAATTAAAGACGCTGCCCAAGAAGCTAGGAAGAAGTTATTTACATATGGTTCTTGGAGATATAAGTGAACGTAAGAATGACAGCAAGTCATTCAGAGTGTTTCTGCCTTTCTGACACCATTAGAAAATAATGACACAGAGAGGTAGTTCTATCTATATGGCAGTGAGAGAGGATGTTCAATAAGCAATAAATTCTGTGAAAAATTCTGTGCATATTAAAATAAATATAATCCCTATGCATAAAAATTTAAGTTTTTCTTACCTGCTTTGATAATAATTTAAACATAAAGCATAACAACAGAAACAGAACTCCTTTCCTATGACAACAGTGGGAAAGCTACGAACCCTGCCATATCTGATATCTGACTGGTCCTACATGTTCTGAAAGGCACTAGGCATTTGCATTCCTAACACCACAGTTGTAGTGCACTTTGAAGTCATCTCCAGCCCCTACTTTATTGCCAAATTGACTGCTGAGTCCGTGAAAAGGAGTCAGAAACACTGAATTCCAGGTAATTCACGTCAGGGTTTCTTACTGTAAGGCTGCTAAGTCTGAAGCATTGGTAACCTTATTCCAAGGCAGTATTCAGTAATGGATTAGTCAACATACAACGTTAAAAATCAGAGTTTCTGACCTAATTTTCACTGGGCGATTGGGTAGAAAACAGTCATGGAAGCTAAATGCTATCTGGTTCTGTGAAACATTTCAGTCTTGTCAAATAAGCACTTCTTTTCTGAAATACAGTTTTACCACAAATTTCCCAATCTTCTAGAACACTCATCTTTTTTATGTATCAGTGGTTAAATTAATTTCAAAATTACAGCAAATGCATCATGCAATGATCAATACAATACAACAAATTCCTCTTCTGATAAAACACCATACTGAGTTTTCCCAATCCTCTTTTTTCTCTTCCATTTCACCTTTGGCCACAGCAGGAAGGTGAAAACAAGCTGAGTAAGACTGACTAAAGAACAGTTTTTAGCACAGAAAAGTGCTAAAGAACATGTTTCAGGCTTTTTGAGGTGTACAGATGGTGATCAGGATGATGAGAATCTATATAAAATGGATTGAGCATCTCAGTTCATTGACGGTAAATCTACCATCACAAATGAATCTTTAGAAGTCTCCAAGAAGAGTATGATTCATAAGGTAAGATTGACACAGGCTGTAAGTCTTTATCAGTGACTATTCTATCTGCTTTCTTTTAGATCTGTGACTCACAAAAGCCTAGAAAATTTGAGATGAAAGAGGTTAGCTCAACAAATCAGTAAATTTCTTCTGCTCCAGTGCAGGATCAGCTGTATCTCAAAAGTGCTTGTGAGATATTTGTCTAACATCTCTATAATAATGTCTAAAAGAAAGAGATTCCCAGTCCCTTAGCCAATCTGTTATGGTGCTAGTCTGTCTTTGCAATTAAAAAGCTATTACTAATGTCAGGTCTAAATCTCTTCTGTTGCAGTTTAAGCCCATCATGACTTTTCCCAGAGGACATGAGGAAGAGTTAATTCTCTTCTTTTTTTCAGTAGATTTTTGTTGTTGAAATCTCTTACTAAAATGCATTGGGTTCACACAGCTAGGTTTTGACAGTGGGGGGGTTACAGAGGTGGCTTTTGTGAGAAGCTGCTGGAAGCTTCCTCCATGTCCAGCAGAACAAATGCCAGATGGCTGCAAGAGCGATGTGCCCCTGGTAAAAGCTGGGCCAATCAGAAATGGTGGTAACACCTCTGTGATAATGTATTTAGGAGAAAAGAAAAACAAAATGTGATTGTGCAGTTGTAATTGCTGCCAGAGAAGAGTAGGGTGAGAATATGTGAGAGGGACAATACTGCAGGCACCAAGGTCAGGTCAGAAGGAGGGGCAGGAGGTGTGCTGCGGTGGTGACTGCTCAGCTGCCCGGTGGCCAAGCAGGCGACAATCGTCAGGAGTGTCCGGCACCTGGTATCACAGACTCCGGTCTGTGAAGACAGCAGGGGAGCAGATACGCTCCGGGAAGCTGCCACGGTATCAATGTCCTGCTCTGCAAGCCTTGTGAGATGCAGGCAGCAGTCGATAATACTGCCGACAGACGAGGGTAAAGAACGAGAGGGGCTCCAGTTGGCGATATGCCAAGCCTTTATTTCTCCTTGTCCTGGGGCGGACGAGGAGAGACAGAGAGACCAGGTGGGAACGGCAAAAGGAGCAAGCTGGGAGGGTGACACAAGGTTTTATACGGTAACAGGACAAAGGGGTGGAACAAGTTGCTAACCAATCAAGAAGTGACAAGGAATGACATACAACCAATCCCAGGGAAAGGGAGGTGGGTTCAATTTAAACTAACCAACCAGGTACATAACTGAAGAGAACTTTCTAGAGGCAAATTGCATAAACGTGGCGGGATATGCATATGTAAAGGGAAGCGATCCAATGAGGAGTCAAAGAAAGGAGAACTTTCTAGGTTGGGGGGTGAGCCGGGCCTGATAGACACCTTGAGGAGGTGTGTCTTCAGGAGGAGGCTCCGCCGACTGTATCTTCCTCCAGCCCGCCCTTGGATCCACTGTCCTGGGCAGGGAAGTCAATCCACGCCATGTTGAATTCAGTTTGGCGTACAGCAACAGAGGTGCTCCAGGCACTGGAGCTGGGATTCCCCTGCAGCCCCTGGTGCAGACCATGGTGAAGCAGCTGTGCACCTGCCGCCCATGGAGGTCAGTGGGAGTGCAGAGATCCACCTGCAGCCCTCGGAGAGACCCACACTGGAGCAGGTGGGTGCCTGAGAGTGATAGCATAGGGTTAAAATGTTTTTTAAATTGTAGTAGCTAGAGTAGGCCCTGAGGGCAAGGCGCACATTCTGTTCAGGCAGGCCCGAACCTGTGCACCTGCCCAAACGGTCAGGGGCANCGGCGCCTCAATAAAAGCACTTGGCATATAACCTGCCCGTGGTTATGTGTTTCTATGCTAACAAGAGGAGGCTGTGAACCCATGGGAAACCCATGCTGGATTAGACCCATGGAGACAGGAGCCTACTCTCGAGCAGGTTTTCCTGGTAGGACTTGGGACCCTGTGAGGGCTCATGCTGGAGCAGCCTGTCCTTGAAGGACTGGACCCTGTTGAAGAGTGAACCACGTTGCAGCAGTTTGTGGAGATCCGTTGCCTGTGGGATGGACTCATGTTGGAGCAGGGGAAGGATTCTTCTCCCAGAGCAGCAGCAGAAACAACTGACCATAACCCCCACTCCCTGTCTCCCTTTGCTGCTGGGTGGGAGGAAGTAGAGCTGGGAAGGAGGAAAGGGTCAAAGTGTTTTTAAGTTTTTATTTTACTTGTCATAATCCTGCTCTGATTTTGGTAATAATAAATTCAGGTGATATCTCTAATTCAAGTCTGTTTTGCCTGTGGCAGTATTTGGTGCTTGATCTCTCTCTGCCCATATATCAACTCATCAACCCTTCATTATATTTTCGCTCCCTTGTCCAGCTGTGGAAAGAAGTGATAGGATTTGGTGGGTGCCTGGAATCCAGAGAGGGTCAACCCACTACACCTGGTCCAGCCCTTCATCTCTTTTCCTTTACCTTAACCACAGAAACGTTACAAATTTCTAATTATTGTAGAATGTTAGCCTACAATACTACAGCTACAAAACTATATAGAAGAACTAACTTTTTAGGTCATATCTAGGCAAACAGCTGCACACATCTGTGCATCTGCTCTGCTTATGCTCAGAGGTGGCTGGAAGCTGTTCAACCACGCTGCTATGGCTCGTGATCTGGGGCTCTGACTCAGCACAGCGTGCTGCCTTTATGGCACCACTCTGGGTTACAAACAGCTTGCATCAGCTTGTCTTGGAGCAGGAATAACAAGAGCTGCATGGCCATCTGCACCTGTGCATAAAGATATGTAGAAAGATTTTGGGGCAGTATCTACATCTTTATGAGCTGCAGTCAGTGGAACGAACCTCGGTCTTCCCTGGGGCCTCAAGATGCTGTTTTAATGCAAATAGCCAAGGGTGCACAACATATTATAATACAAATAGCCATAACCATACTCCTAGGTAGCCTATGCACAAGTACATACTTTTAGGTAGGTTTTGCTTACACCTTATAAATGATACAGCTGTATGTACAGTAATGTACCCATACTGAAGGTAAGAGCAAGACAGCTGAGTCAGACACAGCACTATTTACATGCAAGGTATGTGTTTTCAGATAGTGTCATAGGAATGACTTATTAATGTAAATTCATATGGAATTAGAAAGCCATTGTGATGAAAGGAAAAAACTCCTTAAAAAGAAAACTAACTTTGATACCCTTGTCCTTTATATTGCTGTGTTAGAGAGCATCAGTGCAGAGTAAAATAAAAGACATAAAGTTTAACTTTATAAAAAGATTTTGATACATTGTTATCATCCAGTTATTGACAGTTGTCTCAGCCCAAATTAAGGTGCAAAAGAGACCATATACTGAAGTCAATAGTACATATTTTATTTAACAGTAAATGTGAGAGAAAAAGAGATAGAAGGGAATAGCCATTTGCTATGGTGTCTTGTCTTACGGCAAGTTCCTTCTGTGGCCTTAACAGTGTTTGAGGCAACTGTGATCTTTAAGTCTCTCACATACTTTAAAAGTACTCTTTATTACATGATTTATAATAATTCATGATTAATAACCTCCAATGTTGAAGGAACCAATATGGCACATTGTATGAAGGTAGGATTTCTGCTAAATTCAGAGTTATACAGTAGCCTGAAATCCAAAAACATTTGGAACAACAGTGCAGCTTATGTAAGTATGATACTGTGGTGGGATGACCCTGACTGGATGCCAGGTGTCCCCCAAAGTAATTCTAACTGGAAAGGGGAGAGAAAATACAGCAAAAGGTTAATGAATTGTGATAAAGGACAGGGTGAGATTGCTCATCAATTACCATCAGAGACAAAACAGACTTGGGGAAATTAATTTAGTTTATTGCAAATCAAAATCAGAGCAGGATAAGGAGAAGTAAAACAAATCTTAAAAACACCCTACCACATCCCTGCTTCCTAGCTCTACCTCCTCCCACCCAGTGGTGCAGGGAGACAGGGGAATGGGGTTGTGGTCAGTTCATCACACGTTGTTCCTGCTGCTGCTCAGGGAGAGGAGTCCATGCCCTGCTCCAGTGTGGGGTCCCTCCCACAGGAGACAGTTCTCCACCAACTTCTCCAGCATAAATCCTTCCCACAGTTCTTCATAAACTGCTCCAGCATGGGTCCCTCACCACAGGGCACAGTCCTTCAGACACAGCCTTCTCCATTGGCTGTAGGTGGATCTCTGCATCCCCATGGTCCCCTATGAGAGGGCACAGCTGCTTCACCATGGTCTGCACCAAGGGCTGCAGGGGAATCTCAGCTCCAGCACCTGGAGCACCTCCTGCCCCTCCTCCACTGAGCATGGTGTGTGCAGAAGTTGTTTCTCTCACATATTCTCACTCTGCTCTTTTCTGAGCACTATAACATCTGTGCAATGATTTTTTATTTCCTTCATAAATACGTTATCACAGAGGCACTACTACCTTCTCTAATTGGCGCAGCCTTGACCAGTGGTGGGCCTGTCCTGGAGCCGGCTGGCATTGGCTCTGCCAGACAAGGAGGAAGTTTCTGGCAGCTTCTCACAAAAGCCACCCCTGTAGCTGCCACTACCAAAACCTGGCCACATAAATTCAATACAGATACAGACAAAAACTTGTCAAAATTTGGCAATATTCATGTGTCCTGTGACCTCTTCTGTAGTGAAACATGTTCTCTCTATCTCTAAATGTGATGCTGTTTCACCAAAAGAAGCATCTTCAGAAACATGCTTTAATTTTCCTGTTTCTCATTTTTTGACACCAGATGGCACAGCAAAATGCAACGATTGTAATCATCCCAATTAATTTTGATTTAAATGGAAGAAAATCTTCATTAATCAGTTTAGTTACTAGAGCTATGTGATTAAAAGGCTTACTAACTCTCTTGCCCAATTTCAGTCTTCCAAGCAAGCAGCTGTCACAGTACCAGGGACTACCTTAGTCTTTTTGTTATCAGTGTGCAAAGCACAGTTCAGCATTAGCATGAGTTTTGTTCACGCCTTTCAGTTTCACTAGCCTTTATCTAAAAACCCTTGCTCACTGACCAAGAAGGGGAAAAATGTCAGATTTGGGCATTACAGATCTAGTCTACTTGCTGTGGAACCCCAATCCACAGCCATAATGAGCAAGTACCTTGAAGTTGTAAGAGATCCTCACTCACCGCCTTCCAGCTCATGTGGTGTTCTGTTCATAGTTTCAAAGCACTGTAGAAGGGCCTGAGCTGATCATCAAGGGAAAGAAACAGCAGAAGCCTCTAAATCTGAGCAAAGATAATACTATTTTATTTACCATTCTCTGATTATTTTACATCCCTAGTAGTGGCTCAAAACAATGGAGCTTTCTTCAGCATATCTTGTAGATTCTTCCCTGATTCCCTTCCACCTACTCTTCATGAAAGAGTAGCCAAGTATTATGTAAGAACCATTGTTGTGCAGGGAAAAAGGAGCACAAGAAGAATTTCTGAGTGTTAACAGTAACATTTAAATTACTTCTCTTAATGGCTCCAGTGAATTATATAAGGAGCCACTGTTGTTTAGACCAGTGGCTGGGTGGCTGTCTCTATACATCAGGCATGAAAGCAAAATTTCTTTAAAAAATCAGTGTAATAATCCTGGGAGATCAGAATCATACTGGTGTATTGAACATGAAGTCTGCTGAAATACAACAGAGGGGAATGAAAAAATTGTAGAATCATTTAAGATGGAAAGACAATTAAGATCATTGAGTCCAAGCATTAATCCAACACTTCCAAGTCCACCACTAAGCCATCTCCATCACTCTCATGTATATATGTCTTTTAAACACTTTCAGAGATGCTGGTTCCACCACTTATATGGGCAGCCTGTTCCAATGGTTGAAATGAGACTTTCAAAGCCAATCTATGAATGGCTTTAAGGACATCAACGGTGTTTTCAATCAGAAATAATGATTTTAGCTGCGAAAAAAAGCCTTTGTGAAGAGTCAGAAAATCTATGTTGCAAAGAACTGAAATGATGTTAAACAGCTGCCAATTTTGTGTGAGGTAGGCTGAAAATTGCGAACTTCTGATGTTGCCATAAGAAAGACTTAAGGGCTTCTACTGCCTAAATAAAGCTTTGCAAAGGTCAAAGATGGTTTACCTTCTTGAGTATGGCCAAGCTTTGAATATGTTTCTAAGAATAAGTTCTGTAGGGTGTAAAAAACCTGTAGAGGAGCTATTCAAAACATCATCTATTTTTGAGCTATAAACTGTTGATATTTGGGTTTAAGGCCTAAATTTAAATTCTAAAATTCTGGCATAATTAATTTCTTAATAGTTGCAGACTATGACAGGAGAGAGATACAAAGTTTCTTTACAAAACAGATGCCCATAGACAAGATTTATGACTTTTCGATTTGGGGTGGGTTTTTTTGCTTTTGTTTTTGTTTTTTTTTTCCTTTTTACAGTTTGCTCCAATGGAGCTTACAGATTTTCACCAAAGCAAGTTTCTTACATACCAGATGCTTGTAAATCCAAAGCAGGTGTGCATGTGTGTTGACATGATTTATGCCTCTGTAAAATACGTGGGCAGCAGAGGGGAAAGAAAGATGCAACAGAAAAAAACCCAAAATCACCTCCCACTGGCCCCATGTAGAAACACAAGTCCTACTCTTTTCTATGTGTTTCCAGTTACGAAAAGAAATTAAAATAAGGTTTCTTTCTCTAAGACACATGAGAAATATAGTTGTACTTCCAATGATTTTTTGTATCCATTTCTTACACTGAACTTTTCCTCCTCATGAAAATTTACTGTTCTACATCACTTTGTAAATCTGTGCACATAACTGGTAAGAAAGAAAAAGTTATTCATCTTTACTCAGGAGGAGTCTTGTCTGAAATCCAGTCCCTCTCAACATTTCTGCATAAAGGAGCATAAAATCATTTTAATTTTAACCTGTTTTTAACGCTTCAGATTTCAAAAAACAGAGCATGAATGTTTGAATGCTAAAGGAACTGGAGTTTTGTACAGTGCCTGAAGACCTTTATAGTAGTGGTTTCTGGAAATAAAGCTTCACTAAAGTTCCTAAGACCATATTACTACCGGTATTTTTCTGAATTAGGGAAGATTATTTAAAAAGGCAACCCCCCTCTAAAAAAACCCCAAAACCACTAAAAACACCTAAATTCCTAAATACTTACAGCAGCTTATGTAACCATCTATTTATTTCTGTATTTTACATGTAAGAAAACCTTTAGTATGGTTTTTAAAATACCTTCCCTCTCATCCTATTTATGTGTATCCATCAGATCACGTATTTTAACAGTGCAAGAGTTGCTGCTGTGTGTGAGCTGAAATTTCATTTTAGATAGGTTGAAATTATATAATGGAAACTGGCACACACTAATCTCCTGTTAGAGTGGCTGTCCATTACTTGGACAGTGGTATGCCAGTGTTGGGTGGGCTAGTCCCATCAGAACCCACAGTCTTCCCTCACAGCTGGCACAGTATAACAAAAACACTGCTTTTTTATGGCTTGCATGGGTTCTTCCTGTGTGGGGGCTACCCTTGACCTTGGCCTTGTTGAACCCTAGAACGTTCCTGTTCCTGCTGGCCCATTGCTACAGCCTAAATCCCTCTAGCAGGCAGCATGGCCTTGAGAGTATTACTTGGTCATTCCCCCACAGTTTGGAGTCATCTCCAAACTAAAAGAGACTGTTCCTTATCACCTCCTCCAGTCTACTGAAAAATAATGTTAAATTATTTTTAATAATTTAAAAATTATTAAATTTTTATAATTAAAATTATTAAAAGGACCAGTCCCAAGACAGACCTATGTGGTATTCTGCTTGAAACCAGGCTCCATTTAGAATACTCCTTACCAAGTGCACCCCTCCATGCCTGATCATCCACCCTTTTTTTGTACCTGTCCACAGCATTCTAACTGGGATACAGGAATACAGTGACAGATAATGTCAAAAACTTGGCTGAAATGCAAATAAAAAATGGCCACGATTTTCTCTGACCCACAGATTTCATCATTTGATCACAGAAGGGACTCGGGCTGGTCAGGCACTACTTACCCTTCAGTAAATTCAAGGTTTCTGTTCCCAGTCATCTCCTGTCTGTGCCCAAAAATAGGGTCCATGAGGACTTGCTTCAGCATCAAAGTTGGGCAACTACGGGTTCATTGTTTTGTCTTTTCAAAGATGGATGTGGAATTTACCTTTCTCCAGTTGTTGATGCTCTCTCCTGAACTCCACAACAACCTTTCAAATATGATAGAAAGCAGCTTTGAAAGGGTGTTGGCCATCTTCTTCAGCACCTTGGATGGAGCCTGTTGTGTCCCAAGGATTTGTGTGGATCAAATCACTCAGCAGTGGGCCTGTATTTTCATTGTTCAGCCTCCCTTCCATGTACGTATGCAACATGTAAGTTATGCAAGGTGAGTCTTTGGCATGTGGGGGGTGCAGGGGAGGGGTTTTTTGGGGAGGGAAATAAGGGTGGGTCGGTTGGTTGCTTGCTGTTCAATATCTTTTTTCTTTTTTTTTATTAAGCTCTGTCTTCTGAGGACTTATATCCTGTGGCACTAACAAAGGCTACTTTCTTCTCACATTTGCTATACAAAGGAAATGGAGAGAGAAAAAGAGGACATAAAATTAGAACAAAAAATAAAACAGGGAAAGGAAAAGGCACAAGACAAAAATCTGCAGACACATAACAAAAGGAGAAAGAAGTAGGAGAAGAGTGAACACATGTCAAGCTATTTTGCAAGAGCATAGTGAGAGAAGATCACAGACCTGCAGTCATCCACCAGTCTTTGATAAAAGGAGAGACTAGAAAAAAACGAAGAGGTCAAAAAATGAATGATGGTAAGGCACAATCACTTCAGTCATCCTGAGTCTAATAATTCTGTCCTGCCGTGCTGTTTGAAAATGGCTGACAACAACAGCAGTGCCTGTCAATCTGTTCGCAGGCTCAGAGGTTTGAGTCTTTTTTCTTTTCTCAAAACATAAAGATAAAGAGCCACAAAAGATACATGCAATAAAATGAACAACCACCAGGCTTGGGTACCATCAAGTGATAAAAAGACAAACTTCCTAGAAAAATTTGCAGTAGTATTAAGAAAAAGAATTCAGGGAAAAAGAAATATAGGCTAAAAATAATAAAGATGAACTCTCCTCTTACCACATGCTGGTATCGCAACTTCAGGATTAACAGCAGGCCTAATCAGAGCTTTTCAGCATTTAACAGACACCTGGGCACAGGTATATATAGATGCATAAAATTACCTTGCACTCCCCCAGTTCCAGACTCTTAAGGTGAAAAGGCGCTTCCCAACGGCTCTGTCACCAACCAGCAACTTGTAGAAGCAGATGCAGAGTTGGTGCTGTTCTGGGAGATGATTACTATATACCCTTTCTTATATTCATTCCTCTTACCACGCAGAAGATAGACTATGTCTGTCAGATCTTTAAAGAAATATGTGACTGTATGGTAGAACAGTCTTGGCAATGAGTGATCAGCTTGGGAGAAAGGAATATAGGTATTTTGATGAACTGAGAATGTGAACCTAGGTCCACATTATCCAGAATGTACTGAAATTGTAAAGCTCAAAATGGATGTATTATCTAGGAAAATATGGTTCATTATGAGCCAGGAAAAAAAGGGGAAACTACCCAAATCTTTGGCACAATGACTCTTGCATATAACCTTCCAAATAGAGTAAAATGAATAGTCAATGCATGAGAAAAGAAAGGAGATAAGACTGTTGAAAAAAAAGTCTAAATAGTGATATCTAAATGGTACATCATCTTATACTGGATGAAAGTGTGGATGTAATATTAGTAAGTAAATCCTTAATTTTAGAACAGACATTTTAATCAGGATCACTTGCTTTTAGCTCTTAATAACTTACCTTCTATTACTTTCTCCATATAATCCTCCCGTTGTATGCTTACTCAAGAGGAACCATTTCTCTTTGTGTTTATAATGACCTGCTTTAATAGAAAAGTTGATTCAAACATAAAACTCCAATACTTCTAGTTGGTGCAAATATTAACATTACACTGAGAATATAAAATCCAATAAGTGTAACCAATTAACAAGGTGATTTATTTTAAACCTTTTTGTTATATTTCATAATAATAGGTATGAGAGGAAACACAGTCTTTTAAATAAAAGCTTAAAAATTTGTGGAGTTTTCTCAGCTAGTACTGTTTCGGAAGAGGCTTTTTTGCATGAAATAGGAGTGTCAAATGTTAAGAATTAATGAAATCTTTAAATAATTTGCTTGCCATCAAAGTGGTTGTTCTTGCAGCATTGCATTGTATTAGTCCAAACTCAGTTTAAAGCAAGCAGTTAAAGTTTTTCCTTGAAATTTCATCCAAAGAAAAAGAAGAAAAAATATTTAAGAGCTAAAAGTATTAACAGTCTAAGAACATTTATACCTTGATTGTCACTTTCCATCCTAGCTGTCATTTTATTTAATCCCTTTGTCCTTCCCAAGATGTGACTTTGTAATTTCTTTTATAATTGGTCCAAGAGATTGTCCTAAAGTGATGTAAAGTAGGAAGAGAATCATTAATATTTAGTGAACTACAGTGGTTCACACCCATTGAAGAGTGTCTAACAGCACTCATTTTATGAGGAGTCTAGATACAGAAGTAATGATTTAACTATATTTCAAATTTATTCAGCTAAAAGCATCGGGCTGTTACATTTTCCCATCCATATGCTTGAGTATTTCTAATGAAACCAATGCTATTACTCTGCTCATCTCAGCAGTGACTGGGACCTTATAAGGTGCAGAATACTGTATGTACAGCTGGCTGGAACCTATTGTTTCTTAGGCCACCTCTTGTAAAAGGGACTGAAATTGGATCATGTAGTCTCTCTCTGGTAAAATCACCTATTGTTCTGAATTCCATAGGAAAGCTGCTGGGGTGCATCTGCAACAGAATATATGATTTTCAAAGAGTCAAAAGATACTCATTCTTATAGTGAACTCTGTTTATAACCAAGTGTTTGCAAGTAAACTAACCTGATCAGAAATTCTCTAAATCGTTAAAAACAACTGTCAGCCAAACCTGGTTGGTTTTAATTTCCCTGCTTACTCCACGACATCTTTCTCACATTTAAGTTCAGGAACACTGCACTTACACAATTTTGATATTCAAGTAAAACTAATCTTTAACTTTGAAACTAAAACCACATCAGTCTAGAAGATGAAATGAGATCAAGTATTTTTAAATTATCAAAAGTAAACAATTTCATTATCCCCTAAAATACTGTTCATTTGTTGGATGTTGAACAAATTTTATTTCTATTCAGATAAGATTTGAAAAAAAAAGTTTTGAAAAAAACCCCAGGCATATCAAAAATGCTGATGGGACAGAAAATGTATTACCTGTGTCATACAACCACATGAATACTGCTCTTAATTCACTAAATAAATAGTAGAAAATAAATTGGCAGATCAAATATTTTTCTGATATAAAATGACAGACAAACTGTATTTCTGAAAGTATAGTGCCATATTTGGAACCCACTTTTTAGATATGCCTTTTAAACCCACTATTCTAGATGGATTCTTCTATGATTTCAATAAAATCTTTACAATGTTCTGCTTTAAAAATATATTTACTGTTATCATCACAATTGGCACAAATTACGCATTCTTTGATGAGAGGTAAAATCACCGGGACTGAGACTGATGAAGCGCTGTGTTGTGGATTCTAGGTATTTTTTTCATGAATGTATTATGCAATAATGGAGTGAAGTGTGCAATCACATAGCTGCATAACACAGTAGTGCCATTTAAAGAAAATAGTCTAGAGTCTTTGCATGAGATTTGTAAGGCCTCATGACTAAGGTTTTTCAATTTGCTCTGCCTGAATTATTCTTGACCTGACTGCAACTTGATTTTACTTGATTTAGCTGTGGCAGCAATTTCTCTTGTTGACCAAATGTCTATAGCTAATTTGTTTTGCTTTTGTTTATCTTTGTGTGTCATGATGACACTTTTATAGAGACAGCAGGAACCAGAATTTGTTCTCTGTAGAAGAAGATATTTGCATCCTTAACAATGAAGTGTAGAGAAATGCTTGTCATAGTAGCAGCTTTCCACTCAGAAGCTGAAGTACAGGATGTGGTACACAGGTATACAGGAATGGGAAAAGAAAGGATGAGGCATGGGCTTGCAAAGGAGACACTGTGGCTATAGACAACTTGCCCGTGGTCGGTTAAAAACATGCAGAGCTGGAATGGGGCAAAGCTGGTTGGTTGGGCATCAAGACAAAGAAGTAGGATCAAACATACATAAAAGCCATAGGTCAAATACAGTAAATTTGGATTTAACATGGACCTGTGGAGCAATGAAGTGTAAAAGCAGGTTAGCAAATGTGAAAATAACCTCAAGTGGATGTCGAGGGTGGAAGAAGATACAACAGGCTTCAACATCATATTTCTCCCCATGGAAGTCTCCAGATACTGAAGACTTAGATTAACTTCTGCAGCTGTGTGGACTCAAGGCACAGTGTTGCCACGACATTATGAAATAGAGGTGTCCATCATCAGAGTAAGTCTCACAAGTAGACTGTCCAAAACTCTAAAATAAATCACCCTTCAAGTATTAAAAATGCCACAAAGCGGTGGTGATCACTGCAAAGCTCTGTCATCTTCCAAGCCCGTTTTACCTGCCGTCTTCAAACCAGAGAAACGTGTTTTACCCCTTGGAATAGAAGTAGACAATCCAAAGCCCATCAAAGGAAAGAACTGTCTTTATTCATAATTCTTTCTTTGAGAAGTAGATGAGAGGTGAAATGAACAACATGGTAGTGATGTCAGACACAAAGGACTCTAAGGGATGTCCCAAGATCCTGCAGTCACAGGACTGCTGAAGATGCAACAAAGCCATGTCTGAAATAAGTCACTAATGTTGATGGTGAGACAAGATAAACCAAGATTAGTTCCTAAAAGCTCCAAATCTATGTTGAAATTGCATTAGGCTCTGGAACCTATGCCAGAAAAATGTAAGCCCATTACTTGTTCTTTGTTTTAGAAATTTAAATTTAGGAATGCAGATGGCAAACACCTGTTTAGGTAGTACAGAAAGATGGACAATTCTTAATGAGTTTAGCCCAGATTTAGATATGAGATGAACTTAATATATTTCATTTAGTTATAATTCCTCATTTTAATTACCTCTCAGACATTATTCATGTCTTTAACAGGCAACTAAGTGGTCCATGGGACAGGATCCCAAGTTTGTAATTAGCCTGGACTTCAGAAACCAAGGGCATATAGATGAAAGATTCTAATTCAGCAAAAATCCAAGAAATGACTTAACAGAAAGAAGTTTGGTATCTACAGGGAAAAGAATTTGAATAGTAATTATGGAAGACTAGGTATTATTTAATCCAAACAATTATTATTCTTTTTTTTGTTGTGTATTTTCTAGATTTGAGTGACACTGGCTACAAAGGGAACTGATAACTTCGGAATTCGTGAAACATTTATGTTTGTCACATATACCTCATCCTCTCATAATGAAGGCTTACTACAACTTCTTCAAAAAAGTAACTTCCCCAAGGAAAGTGAGCGTGGCAGAAAGCAAAGAAAGATGATCTGTCTGTCAGACTAAGTCTTTCTCATAATAACTCCAAATTTGGGAAAATAATCCCCCCAGTTTCCTGGCTTTTTCTTCATTTTCATGGACATTATAAACTGCTTGTTTGGTTTGTTGTCATAACCATGTCAAGCAAATAGTTTTTGATCCTCTTGAAATCTATGCCACAGCAGTACTATTAGTAATAGGCATTAAAGTAGGCATCTTTCCTGTGAATCTTTAATGGAGAAAAAAACCCTCCAATTAGTCAAAATATATTTAAAATTGTAGTGGACACCTTTGTTCACTTCTGAATAGCAGCTGGCTCTCTGTGCACTGCAGGTGCCATCTCAGCTCGGAGCTGCCTCTCACAGGCTGTCAGGAACATGCTCATGAGCCAAACAAAGTTAGTTGCCAACTTGGCACTCAGAAGACAAGTGTGACTCTCTGTTCTCTGTGTTTCTCACAGTGACAGTTGTGCACTGTCGTAGTCACAGGGGTCTGGCATGAGAGGAAAACAACATTTTGGCTGCTAGAGGCCAAAATGCTTTGTGCAAACTAACACTGACACCAGTTGTCAAAAGAAAAGATTTTTTCCCTCAATCCGGGTAGAAGCTAACCATGTATGCAAATTCATTTTTTTGTCAGTCAGTCTTGTACTACGCCATGAAACCCAGGTCCTCATACCATTCAAATACTGTAATTTTCTTCCTGGGTTTTGCCAGGCATTTCTTCAATCAGTATTAAGAGCTGATATAAAATAATAATTATAATAGTAATAATAGTAATAATAGTAATAATAATAATAATAATAATAATAATAGTAATAACAATAGCAAAGAAATAATAAATAACAAGGAGAAGAATGAAAAGGGTAATATTATGCACATCTAATTGGCACCTCAATAAGCTAGCAATTACTCAGTGAGTGACCAGTTATGGGGTAATGCTGAACACCAGTGCAGATTAATTTCATAGTGTGCTTGCAAGGTTGTGCTCCCTTTGTATCCACCCTGTGTTATGTAAGTCCGTGAAATTTGGTTTCAACAGGAATTAAAATGGGATCAAACCCAGGAATTTTTGGCACATTCTCTTGGTAGGAAAAGCTTGTGGGGTTTTTTTCTGTTTTGAGGACCACAGATTGAGACCATTAAAAAATCCTCAGATTTGAAGTCCAGCCTAATAACCAGATACTCTAGGAACACCCATTTTTTGTATTCACAACTACCATTCCACATAAATGCCTGACTCTGAGGACACCCACTGACTGTGTATTTAAATGTTGACATCATTTCATACTTCAGCTCCAAGGACTCAATCTCCTCACCTCAATCTCAGCTCCAAATTTCCTGTGAAGTGTGCTAGACTCCAGAATTTAGGCTGCCACAGATTACTAATTCTCCACACAATAGCTCTGTGCTATGCCAAAAAGGAGTTCAAGATGCATTGCAACAAAAGCTGTGATGCCTGTGATGAGAAGAGGCTTGAAGTTACTTGGCTTTATAGAGAATAATTAATGATTTGATGGATTGAGAGGGTTAGTGACATAACTGATCTTGACTGTCCAGTCTTGTGGTGGGTCATTCACCAGGGAGCTGAGTTGTTGTCTTTGCTCCAATAAATTTTCGGTTATTTATATTAAACAACCCTTGGCCCTTTGTGTTAACCCTATATCAAATAGTCAAGCAAGATGTGAACACTTACTCATGAGTGCTGTCATCACTAGGCTTCAAAGGCGTGATCCTTTTCACAACTTTTATCTAGACCAATGACCTTAAATAATTTTAAATATGCTATATCTGGACAATAGGTGGCCAGCAGCTTTGAAGAGTCAAAGTTTTGATCTCCTTTCATACAGTCATTCTGCTGGCAAACAGGATGCTTACTAATGACAAAAGCTACCTTATATTTGGGAAGAATAAAATGCTCACGAATGAAAAGGCTTCAGCAGCACAATGGTGCTCAACAGTTGCTCTGGCAGTCCACAATTCTGTGCATATTAGGCACTCAAGTAACTGCCCAGTACAGTCTGCCATAATGAATTTACTTACCCCCAGAATTTGTTGTATTACTAAGAATTAGCTTAGGCAAGATGAAAGGATTAAAGAAGATGTGTTTGCAAAACAGTTACGATAACTATATGATTAAGATTTACATTTAAAATTTAAGCCATTTAGACTGTTTCTAAGTTTGTGAGGCTGTACTACTAGCTCTAGAAGTCATACCAAGGTGTAATGTCCTGAATAGTTCTAAATATTTCCTATTCTCATAGTGAAAGGAGACTGCTTAATAGAGCATCTCTGATAAGCCCTTACCATATCCTCCAAAACAATGGCATACCATAACTTATTTGTCCTTCACAAGAGATAGGGAAAAGCAGCCCTGTGATTGGGCAGTGATGCAACACCTGGAAGTGGAGGGCATTCTGTTATTTCTTTTCTCGTCTCGTCTCGTCCCATCTTGTCTCATCTCATCTCCTCACCTCTCCTCTCCTCTCCTCGCCTCTCCTTACCTCCTCAAGAACTCTTAAGATTTAATTTTGTTATCTTAATCAGACTCATCCCAGTGCCTGGCCTGAAGCTGTTTTCCTCCACATACAAGCCGCATAGAACATGGTAGTATAACTTTGCAAATTAGATGTCATGAGAAATATTGATTTACAAGCTTCTTTCAATATTTTTGCATGTTTACCTTCTTGGAAGCTTTACATGAATACTTAAAAAAACCCTCTGATGTGACAAATGTTGACTGCTTTGCTAGATCTGAGAAAATCTCTCTGGGCCAGAAGGTGTTTTCAACAGAAAGAAGAAAAGGTATTTTCACCTATTCTTTGAGGGTAAATTATCTGTAGGAATAACAGCGAAATAGATTAATTCCATGTTTACTCAGGGGAGGATAGTAAGTAGTTACACATTCTTCATAATCAAATGCCAAAATATTCAAACTATTTAATAAAAACAATCCAGGTCAGAGCATTACAAGTGAATACATATTTCCTTTAAAAAACAAAACAACAATCAAACTTCAAGTGTAAGTTCCAGGACAAGATGTAGCCTCTGATTCCCCAGAAGACAGCAGCCTTCCCTTAAGGCTATGAGAAAGCACTACATGGCAGGAAATAATAAGATTTAAGACATATTAGTTTCCACAAGATTTATCATTGACTGTGACTCCCAATCAGAGCTCTTGCGCTCATGTTTCCCACTCCAAGATATTACACAGGATATGCAGTACCTCACTCACAACTATGGTAAAAGTAATCTACAACTTAGAAGCTGCTGCAGAAGTTTGTAACTTCGTGATTTTGTCCCCACGTAGTTCGTGCCATGAGACTGTGAAACCAGGGATTATGAGCTGTTCTTTGGATTTTTTAGATGTAGCTTCCAGAAGCCCTTTCTTCTTTGATTAATTAAAAAAAAAAGGAGAGAAAGAGAGAGAGAAAGAGAAAGAAAGAAAGAGAGAAAGAGAAAAAGAAAGAAAGAAAGAAAGAAAGAAAGAAAGAAAGAAAGAAAGAAAGAAAGAAAGAAAGAAAGAAAGAAAGAAAGGAAGGAAGAGAAAGAAAGGAAGAAAGGAAGAAAGGAAGAAAGGAAGAAAGAAAGAAAGAAAGAAAGAAAGAGAAGAAAGAAAGAAGGAAAGAAAGAAAGAAAGAAAGAAAGAAAGAAAGAAAGAAAGAAAGAAAGAAAGAAAGAAAGAAAGAAAGAAAGAAAAAGAAAGAAAGAAAGAAAGAAAGAAAGAAAGAAAGAAAGAAAGAAAAAGAAAGAAAGAAAGAAAGAAAAAGAAAGAAAGAAAGAAAGAAAGAACAAGCAAATATTAAAGAAACTCAGTTCAACCAGCAGAGGAACAAATGAACAAATATACTCTATCCCACGACATCACACAGTTTCTTTCAGGACTACTTCATCTCTCAATGCCATCAAGAGTTCATTTTCATGCCAAAGTAAGAAAAACTCAACCCACTCAAGAGTGACTGCACAGAAGGACAGAGATCTGTTTTATCCAAAATCTGATAATGTTTTACGCATTCAAGTCTCCAGATTTACAGTGATTTGGACAAAATGGTGACTGATTCTGACAGCAGCTCATTCATCCGAATTGTACTCAGTGATATGAATCAATGATTCTCAACCCTGCTAAGCTGGAGAGCTCTAATCAGTAAATTGCCAAAATCTGGAGCTGATTTCAGTCATGACAATTCTCTTTCTTTTCATGCACACTACTGCTAGAATCTGAGTTTAGAGATACTATTTGTGTAATGTTGGTATGCTTAGGTCACAAATTTGTACTGCAAACTTGCAAGAGTGTCATTGTGTTTTTGTGATTTTCTTTAACATCAGCTGGATAAAGTGGTTGCTGATCAGTAACATGCAAAAGTTTTTGTGAGTTCACTACGTCCTGCAGGCAACAGCCTGTATGAGCAAAGCATTGCAGGGAATACAAAGGAGATTCGTTCTCTAGGGATTTAATCTCTGGTGATCAGGAAAAGGTATTTTTATTTCACATCTGAAACTCAAAATTTCATATTCATGCTTCATGCTGTTACATGTATCATCTGATCATGAATTCCAAGACTGATTTTTTGCTGCTTGTGTAGGTGGTAGAGTTAAAAAAATCTCCCTGAATATGACTACGAAACTGGTCATAAGGTCCCAGACAGGTCACAAATTTCAACTTTCTCACTCTTACATAGAGTATGGCAAAAGATTGCAAGAATTTTAAATATATATTTCACTGGAACATGAAGTCACATATACTGCATCTTTCCAACGGAAATATATCACTGTTCAGTAGGGAAAATAGAAGATTTGAAAACAAGTTTTCCTGTGATTTTTTTAGGAGTAGAGGTTTTTGCCAGTCCTTCTTTCCAAGCTCTTGTTGTCATTGCACAGTGACTCCTGTAAAGCAGGGAAAGCTGGTTTTTTCTCACAGCTCAGGCTAGGCTTGGGATCAGCCCTGTGCAGCAATCAAACAACACTGTAAGAGAAAAATACCACTGTGCTGTACCATTTTGTACAGTATGAAATGTGAACCCCTATCTTAAAAAAACATGTCCTTTCTTGTCATTTCTGAAAGCAACATTTTCATATCCTTGGTACATCCAAAGCAGTGTGGCCAGCAGGGCAAGGGAGGGGATTCTGCCCCTCTACTCTGCTCTGGTGAGATCCCACCTGCAGTGCTGCATCCAGCTCTGGGGTCTTTAACACAGGAAGGACAGGGACCTGTTGGGGTGAATCCAGAGGAGGGACACCAACTTGATTAGAGTGATGGAGCACCTCTCCTTAGAGGACAGGGTAAGAGTATTGGGATTGTTCAGCCTGGAGAAGAAAAGGGTTTGGGGTGACCTAATTATGGCCTTTCAGTACCTGGAGGGAGTCTACAAAAAAGATGGAGAGAGACTATTTACAAGACCATGTAATGACAGAACGGGTGCGAATGGTTTCAAACTGAGAGAGTAGGTTTAGATTAGATTTTAGGAAAATAATCTTTAGAGTGAGGGTGTTGATGCACTGGAACAGGTTGCCCGGAGAAGCTGTGGATGCCTCATGCCTGAAAGTCTTCAAGGCAAGCTTGGGTAGATCTCTGAACACCCTGGTCTAGTGGAAAGTGTCTCTGCCCAAGGGAAGTGCGGTTGATACTAGATGATTTAAGGTCTCTTCCAAGCTGAAGTATCCATGACATGAAAAAGCCATTTGCATAACAATTCTACAAGAAAGGAATGTAGCTGAAAGTGTTATAATATCTGAAGTATGGCTACAGTAAACCTTTTATGGTTAATATTGGTTCTGTAGGACTAAAAATATTAATGCACTGCAATAGATTCTAAAGTTATGAAATTATTTCATTTTTTTTGCCATGAAACAATGTAAAAATTAGGTGACTAAATCTTTGGCATTTTAGTTTGGAAAGCTAATAGTTCCATTCTATTCCCGTGAGTCATCTGAAATCCCTCTTATGATTTCATATATGAGGAGAGATTCATGTGATTCTCAGAGTTGAGGTTTTAAATGCAAAATAAAAGAAAGAATATGTAGAAAACAAAATCTGCCCCTTTATCTATAGCTTATTCTTTCTGTTTCAGCATTATGTGTGGGTAGGGACAAAACCAGGCTTGCCAGTTATAGGCAGTGGGATAGTGCACCAAAACTTGAGGAAACAAGTGCTAATGGGATTCCTCATTCTGCTCCAGCAGGTGTCAGCTACCACAAACCCCACCTGAACTGTTTCTAAACCAATGCACACATGAGGAGCAAACAAGAGGAACTTGAAACTTTGGCCCCGTCCCAGAGATTTAAGATCATTGGCATAAGCAAAACCTCATCCTGTGGCTGAAGTGCCCTGTTGGATGGTTACAGGCTCTTCAGGAGGGGTAGACAGGACAGAAGAGGTGGGGAGGTGACGTTGTACGTAACAGAAGGGCTGGACTGTATGGAGCTCACAGTGCGTAATGGCACAATTGAGAGCCTCTGGTTAGGGATTAAGGGACAAACAAATAGTGTGGATGTCATTGTGAGCCTCTACTGCCTGTAGTGGTGACACTGATGAATTATTCTTTGAGGAACTAAGAGACACCTCTAAATGAACTGCCCTTGTCCTTAAGGGAGATTTCAACTTGCCAGAAATTAACTGGGAGCATCACAAAACTGACCCAAGCAGTTCCAGAAGATTCCTAAAACACCTGGATGATAGCTTTGTGGTACGGGTACCGAGGGAGCCAGCTAGGGAAGATGCACTCCTTGATTTGTCACTTGTTAACAGAGGGTCTCGTGAGGGAAGTGGTGGTTGATGGCCATGTTGGCCACAGCGACCACAAAGCTATCGTGTTTAAAATCTCTGCTGTTACTGTTTGTTTTCTTATCTCATTGCTGTTTCCAGTAAAATTGTTCTTATCCCAGCCTGTGATGTTTTCCCTTTATGCCTCCAATTCTGCTCTCCATCCTGCCACAGGGGAGGAGGTGCAGAAAGGGGGAACGAGCAGCACATGATTTTAGTTGGAGCACTAAATTGGAGAATACCATTCTTAAACCACAACAATTATTTAAAAGAATTGTCAACAATAAACATAAATCCTTTTTTATAGACATTGTACTATATACCTTCTTAAAAAAAGTAGTCATTCTTACAAACCCTCATAAATATCAGATATAAAAGGTAAGTAAAGCAAAACCTCTGCATTTAAAAAAAGATAATATTAAGAAAATCCAGAGAAACCCCACAGCAACAAAACCAGATGTTTGAAATTCGAGCAAAAATTAATGAAGAACTCTTACCTCCACATTCAACTAGCTATCTTCCAGTTTAATAAACCAGATTTAATCATATAGTTTTGTATTCAAATTTTGAATAACACCAGGAGACATAGTAAATCTATCAGCATTGTATCCAAGGACACTCTTTTAACATAGTTCTCTAGCAGGCAATCACTGTCTAGATCTACTGACCTAAATGTAATTTAATTAGAATTCTGTTTCACCATCACAATTTAAAAGAGGAAAAGGAAAAGAAAGGAGGGGCAAATCATCAAGAACATGAACTGATAAGAATTGCTTAGCAGAACCCCTCCTTTCTCCCAAACATATGCAAATACGTAGCGAGCCAATGTACTTAGTAATGCTGGAAAGAAGAAAGACTGTGATGATAATGACATGGCCTGCAGCTTTTTGTTAATGAGAACATCTATCAACTATCTACATTAGAAATATTTCAGTTACCCATACAGTGAGTTACTGATATGTTTAAACAGCAGACAGAGGATGGTAAGGAATAGCTGCACAGCACCTGCTACTCCCTGCAGTGAACTGTGATGATGTCAAATGCAGAAAAAACTGTTAGCCGGGCCACAGGATGTTTTTTCAAGTGCATCAATACTATTATCATGAATATCTAGGAGTTAATTTTACAGAAGGAATGCAAGTAACATTTTGACTAGGACTTTTCAACATAGAACTACATTCAGGCTAAACTTTTATTGTCTTTTTCCTATGTTAGCAAAGCATTAATGCATTGTTTAAAAAGAGAACCAAAGCACGTTTAAAATCAAACATGTACCCAGGTTATTACCACAAAAGACTGCCTTGGACACAGCTCTTCTTCAGCAACTCCAGTGCTTTCTAAACCACAGATCTTTTTTCATGTATCCACAGAAACTGAGCTACTTAGGAACTGCCCAGCTTATGAAAGGAACTTGCACAGCCAGATGGTGCTTATGTCTGGGATTTCAAAATTTATGGAAAATGTTGATGAAAGTGCCACAGCTGCTGTATGCTCACACAAACTGAGCCATGACTGGGAACTGTCATGTTGTACATCATAATATCCCTGGAAAGCAGTGCAGTTTTACAAGTTCTTTGCAGAGAAGGTTTTTAAGTGCCAGAGGTGGAGAACTTACAAGAAGGGGAAAAGCATTACATCGTCTTCAAACCAAAATTTGACAGAGACTGTTTCTGGAAAGTCAGCAAGTATCTGGAGAGAGAGCAATGCATGCAACAAATCAGCAGAAAGCATCACAGAACATTCAGTCCCCAGATTCAAAGGTCAGACATTGAAGTACTACCTAACTGATTGTGTGTGTGAATAGAGGGCATAACATTCAAATTGATTAGAAGTGGTTTCAGCAAGAGCATTAAATAATTATAAGCCTATGTGAAGACACAGAGATAGAAACAGAAAGATTAGAAGCCATTTCACAAATGTTTTGAGAAGCCATGACCTTTTCTTGGTCAGGCAGAATATTATGGCTTTCAATTGAAAAATAGTCAAATCTATTTTGCTTACTGCATCTCACACACAACATGGTCCTCAGTAAGATAAACTGAAATAGTGATATGTACTAACATTAACTGAATTTTTTGTGACAAACTACATTAACATTAATGTTAGCAAATAACATTATTTGACAGCTGACTCCATTTCCACCTTAGTAACTACAATGGAGTCTCACAGAATGAATTACCTGTTTCATCTGTATAAAAGTACTCCAAGATGCCATGCTTTAGAGGTTCATTTCCTCATAATGGACTGCAGGAAAAGGGAAGAGGATGTCTTTATTTGAAATATTTCCATGATGGACTTTTATAGCACATTACTATAATAGGGTAGCTACTCAAGTCAGATCAAGAGTTCCTGGAAGTATATTCATCGAAGACTGCCAAAGATAATGATCAATTATCTGCAAATATAATAGGAGTTTTCAAGTTATGTAATCTCAATTTGGTGTCTTTTTTATTTATAAACATGGCAAATACCAGCACAAATTTTTTTCTTAGAAGCTTGTTACCGCACTGGCTTTGCACTCACTGCAGAAGCCCGTCACCTATAATGTAAATTTCCTGGGCATAAGAGCTCCCTTTTCTTCCAGCACTGGCACAGTTTTTTGAAATACACTGAAGTTGAATGACTTTATGACCTCTTAGCATCTTAGTTTTGTATCTGGAAGCAGCAAAGTTTGTAAACTCTTCTCAAAGGGATGATTAGTCTACCGTGGACTGTAGGAGCAATAACCCGGGTCCATGTGGTGCGCAGTACACTCAGCAACACACAGAAGTTTTGCTGGACAATCTTTGAAAAAACATGAGGGGCAAACCAGCTTCTGGCAGTATGGAAGGGAATGACAAAACCTCACTTTGAAGTTGAAAATTTCCATGTTTAGCAATTAAAAAAAAAAAAAGTACTTAAAATGCTTAAAGAAAAAGACTCCAGTTGAGATTTACATTGATAACTATCTGGTAATGTCTTCAAAACAACAGACAGCTCTTTAGAAAGCCAACCATTCCATTAGGCCCCAAATTCAGGCCAGTCCACAAAAAAAAAAAAAAAAAAAAAAAATTGAAATAAAAGCTATGAAAAAGTAGGATTTTCACCTTGACCCTTTAACTATGACTTCAACTTGCAGACTAATTCAGGTAAAATGTAAAGGATTTAACAATTTGCTCAGTACCTCCTTTCTGTTCTTTAAAAGCTTCTGCCCACAAAATGTGAAAATTAATTTGTAAAAAAACAGAAAAAAAAGGAAAAAGCAAAAAGATCTTGCCAGCTGTAGCCAATGGAAGGACATACAAAAAGAAAATAAATATGAAATATTAGTTAACTCAAATAGACTGATATTTTCAGCTTCCTTTTGTTCTAATTTAAAAATATTCAATTTTTTTTTTGAGAATTTTTTTGAGAATGCATTGTAAGAAATAGAACTTCCATAATCTTTCCATTTTTTTTTCTAACCCTGTATGACTTTAGCATGTTGTAAACTTAAAACTGTTACATGTGACAGCCAGCTCCAGAATCTGCAATGTATACTTACACAGGAATGTGTTCACATTTTACTCAGGTAATGTAGATCAATTGTCTCTGTAATCCAACTGTACATAAAAAGGAAGAATGGGATGGAATAAGCAATTATTTCAGATACCTTCTTCCTAAAGGGATAATATTTCATATGCCAACATAACCATGTTTTATCTATTTTCTTCCAAAAATAGAACAATACTGAAGCTCAGAAAAGTCCGACTTTTTCTGAATTTAGCAATTACTTATGTTTATAAGCCTCAGGACTTTTAAAACCTTACGCCCCTAAGCTGCTCCCCTAATGTTCTTCATCTCCTAATTTTCAAAAGAATCTTACATTCTGCAGACTTGTGTATTTTAATACCTTACCTTTATTGATAGCTGAAGACTGTTTCTCCTTTTTCCTCCCCCCTCATAGCTACGGCACAACCTTTTTCCCCCTCAACATTCAAACAAAACTACTCTCTTTACTCCATATTTCCTTCTCAACTCCCGTGCATCACCATAAAATGCAGGATGGAATTGTATTGAACACTTTGCAACCCTCTCTGGGTGTCTAGGGGAGAGAAAAATTGATCCTGAAATCTTTCCTGAGGTACTAGCAAATCAAACTGCAGATTAGGACACAAAAAATTTCATCATAGATTTTGAAGCATGGGAATCCATCCAGCATGAGTGACTTCTAAACATATCATCATCATTTCGGTTCTTTAGCACAGCAAAATCCTCCACGCAGTGTATAAGCAGATGATTTGCTCCCACACCTGTTTAAAGAGGACCCTTGCATGAACAGGAAATTTCCTCCAAAACAATATACTATAAACAGCGTCCCTCATCTGCATGTACTATGTAATGGATATTGGAGGCAACTGAGTATTTAATTTCACCACCTTATATTTTACTCTTAATAACTTTCTAACCTTAGAAATGTCTCTCTAGCTTGAGTCAGACTTCCCTTGTTTAGGCAGGACACACATAGAGAGCAGAATTTAAATTTGTACTGTCCATATTACATAAATATGCAGACTACAAATAATTCTTCATGGAGTTATACTTTTACCGTTTATATGCACACACTTCAGGGATATCAGCTAAATGTGAAATTCAAAGCCTACTGCTCTCTTGGTACTCCTGTTTGTTCTTCTGCATGAAATTTAAACCTGTCATTTCTTGCAATGCTCTATTTTTTCCAGGACTTTGCAGATATTAGCTGAAAGCTCATATAGACTTATTAGCTGTTCATATTACTGTTTGATTGAAAGAACTTCTCTAGTTCTTCTTGCTGTTCATGTTTTTCCAGTGCACATGAACACAGTAAAATATTTGTTTAGAGTTTGTGTCATGTTAGCTGAAATGTTAATATAATGCAAAGGGCAGACACCTACACTAACTCAGCAGATGATGTACTACCGAATTTCTAGTCTTGAGTTTTCAGTAATCATTAAACTCCATGAAACAAAGAAGTGCAAAGACAATACAAAATACCTATTGAAGTGATATAGAGATAAAAGGGTGTGGTTGATTGTTGTTTCTTGAACAGAAGAAGCATATAAAACTGGCAAGAAGGTCCAGTTTTAGTTATTGTCAAGACTGTAGAGACAGAAAGTGTGATGAAGGTAGTGCCAGTTTGAATATTATGTCTGGTCATGTTCAAGTTTTGCTATAGGTTACACTGTATTGAAACAGTATATAGACATATAATCTATATATGAATATATAGATTCATGCCATCTGTGGATCTGCTAATTAATTCTTTCATCTACAAACCAAAACAAATTTGTTGTTATTAAATACACTGCACCTGTATTAAGAGGGCACTTCAAATTACATACTTTTAAAATTCATAATTGGCCTTCTCCACTTGAGAATGCTATTTCAATTTAGTTTAAGTAATTTTAAACATATGTTAGGTTAGTTTTACTGCATAACATATTCCAGTTCAAACTGTGTTCTCTAGGGCCAGAAACAGAAAAATACCCTGACAACTTTCCTAATAGTCTTTATCAACTCAGGCAAGTTTCTGCACAAAAACAGTTTGTTGTTGCTAGACTAAAATATACTGTTAAAAACTACTGTATTATCCTATGTGGAGGCATTGCTTAAACTAGGTCTCAAGTAGGGTTATCTGCTTTTTATGGTTGCCCTGTCATTCATCATTTAGTGACATTTACAAAACCGTGTGGAAGGTAAGATTTTAAGGAATTTTTATCCATATGGGTCAGGATTATTTTCTAATGAACAAAACAGTAATTTTTAAACCCAGCTTAAGGATACTTCCAAGACGCTTCAGCCACTGAAATGAGCTGACTTAAATTTACATTTAGAGACTTTAAGTTATGTAAACAAAACTCAGGTGTGAAGCAAACTCTATAATTGAGACTTCTAGTTTTTAAAAACTAATTTACATGTTAAAGAACATGCATCATTGTATGCAAATATAAAAATCAATGTTACAGATGTCAAAGTTAAATCTAAAGGATTTTAACACCCATGGTTGTTTTCTGTCATCCTACAAATTTCTGCTTTTTTTCTATTATATTTCTTACTTTTCATTTTATGCTAATCTTATATTCCATGTAAACATCCTTGCCACTTTACACATTTTTACTGTCAACAGTGACAAGATGGATAAGTCAGATCCTTGTCTGGGGGAAGTGAGAGTGAAAGAGTAATTTTTTTTTTTTTTTCTGGGTTTAAAAAAAGGATATTTGTACGTATAGTGAGAGGTGGAATTGGGGATATCGGAGCAAGAACTTGAACCATACAAGGCATGCCAAATCCTTTTCTGAAAAAGATAATCTTCATGCCAACCCTGAAAAACTGTGTTCAATACAAGCCTCTGAAATATGTGGTATGATGTTCTCAGCAGGATTTCACACATTAGCTGAAAAGTTCTCAAGATCTCAAAAGGTGGCAACAGCACAGAGTCTGCTCTGTCCCTTTGCAGCTCCTATCTGCAATTGTGCAGCATGGGGAGCATCCCCACTGAATAAAATGAGTGTTCTTCCTCCAGCATAGCATGACAACTTTGAAATTTCAGGTATAATTTACCTGGGAAGGCTACTCCAAATTCTTTAAACCCAGGCCTATAACCAAGAACTAAGATAGGCAGCCTAAATGAGATAAGTGAGACCAAGACTGATAAAGAGAAACATGAAAAAAATAGAGGCTTGGGAACTCCTTTATATGAGAAAGTAGTTAGGAGTCAAGGGAAAAAAGAAGATTAGGTAGACAAGAAGGCGAAGGTTAATGGGCAGAAGGCTTGTCCACAGCAGAGTGTATGCTCATCACGTGGTTGAGTCTAGAAAGTCACCTCTTGAAACTGTAGCATACTTCTCCAGCCATTAAAAATCTGTGAAACCTACTGGAGAAATAAATTTTAATTTATATATATTTTACTTATATATAAGTATGTGATCCTGCTCAGACATTAAGTCTTTGACCCACTACAGTGGATGACAAAAGAATTTAGTCCAGAATTACAGATTTTATACTTCAGTTACAGAAAATTACCTTTAAAATCCATCCACTAAACAAACTAATGGCAAATATTGCTAAATGGTTACAAGTACCTGACAAACGCTTTCAGCGCACTGCTCCAGAATAACTGCTGTGTGCCAGTACAGACACCACACTCTTTTCTCCTGATTTTTGCCTACTGGATTTAAAACTTTCCAGATGCTGGGTGTTTTGGTACTTAAGAGATCCTTCAATAACTTTTGAAATGACTGATAAGTGGTGCCATGACTGAGAGCTAGCTTCTCTCCAGAGGTAGACTTAGAAGGGTGAAATGAAAAGCAGAAAAATCCAAGAATTTTCACAACAGCAACCTGTAATATTCCAGAATAAAAGTACTTAAAATGAATGGTCAGTCCTAGCTGACACTTGGACAGTGTGACACCATATGACTGAGCAAACACCTGAGCACCAGACTACCCACAGTTAAAATGGTTACAATTAAGGGGAGAGCAAGATTAAAAAATCATGATCAGGACAAACGAGGCTCAGTCCTGGGTCAAATGCAAGTTGAGGTCAGTCTTAAAACTGAATACGGATTCCTAGTGTTTCAAAATCCTCAAAAAACTCAAAAAATTGCTTACATGATTACATAAGTATATATATCTATATCTATATATTTATATATGTCCCTATTCCACCTCGAGCCCATCAATGGAATGACAAAATCCTTGATTTCTTCATTAGGATACAGGATTAGCAGAAATCTTTGTAACAGGTGTAGAGGCTCTAAACAAATGGATAAATTATAGATAGTGTCATAGAAATTTTTCATCTTTGGAAAGTATATACGTAAATAAGTGGATGAATACTGAGATGCCACCCTGAAATACTGAAAGCTTACCCAGGAAAGAGTTTTATACTGCTTATACATGTTACACAACAATCTGTATTTGAATCATCACATAATGACTTTTGTCACAGGCAAATTTCCTTCGTACTTTGAGTGTCCAACACAGCAAGTTTAATGCTTTAACACAGTTTTCTGTGGGTGATACTACTATACATATGAAAGCTTTAAAAGACTCCTGAAAATAATTTATATTAGAAAAAAATGCTTTTTTAAAATTTTCCTGTTTACAGAAGGCAAAAAAAAATTTTGATGAAATATATATTCAGAATGATTGTTAATAATCTTAAGGCATATAGTTGGTATTCCCTTGCACTTTATACATTCAAGAAGGTGAAATTTTCAGTCCATTTGAATTCCATACTCAAAGATACAGCTTGTTAAATATTGTTCCCCATGCCAGTGGCATTTTGTGGACTTTGAAGCTTCTTTTTGAAAGACACTCCTTTCCAATTAAATAGAAGATCAAGGACAAAAAAGGATAGGTGTAGATCACTGTACTAGAAAATGAAATGTAAATCTTCTGCTAATATTGACTATAAAGTGAGAGGAAAATCTGGCAGCAGATGAAGCTCTTCATAAATACTGTGGTTATCTTTAGATTTGCTAAGAAAGCATACAAATCCATGAAATGCTACAGCTGAACCCTATCATTCTAAAATTTTGACAATGAAATGTAGTTTGAATCAAACTACTTGGGATGAAATTCTCTTATTAAAAATCACTGAGTAATACCTTAAAAGTAACTATGTTTTAAAACATAGTTTAAAAAAAGTAAAGTAGAAAAACATCAAAGTAACAAATATTAGAGAGTACTCTGAGAATTTTTTATCCCTCACATACTCTCATCCTTATTAGCTGCAAAACCTCAGATCTGCTCAGTTTCCTTTTCAGTGCACACAATTTTAATCTGCAGCTGTGTATTCTCAAAATTATTACTTATATTTGGGAAAGCATAACTAATTTGTCCTTCCTTTTATTGTAGAAAGACAGAAGAAACTGAGGTCTGGAGGAGAGATTTATTCCTTTACCTTCCTGCTGGACACACAATAACCTACCTCTAGCTCCTGCTTGTACAGCCACCTTTTCCAAATGTCTTCTTCTGTGTGTCTTTCCATCAAGGAGAGAATAACTTTACAAATAAAACACCAAAAACCCTCACATCACCAAAACCAACCCACAGAATTCATAATTAAAGAACAAACCTGATGTCTTCTCTGGTAATATCTTTGCATGTTGCTTATGCCTTGATAGTTTGTGACACTTTGACAAAATTGTATATTAAACTGACATAAACCATGTGGGATAATGGATTGCTTGGCATCTGTAATAAAGGTATATGGGGAGGAAGGAAATCAGATCCACAGCTTCAATTAATTTTTGTTTGCTCATTCAACTGAAGGAAAAGCTGATACCATCATTTCTGGCTCCCCAAAGTAAAAGTTAGGCTGTGAACAACTTGAAAGAGAGCAGGAGCTCCTCTTACTTTCTTATGTGGCCTGCAAAGTGAATGATATTATCAGTCTTAATCAATGCCTGGAAGTGCTTTACCTTATAACTACTTATAATTTTTGTAAATATGACTAATGATTTTTAATTTGCTGGTGGCAAAATTTTTAGACATAAGGCTCCCTAGCAGCCTCTTAAAGTTCTCTGAAATTTGTCATCCTTTGCAGGTATTTTAATCTAGAGTTTTATAAAACTTTACTTCTATATTGTTATATTGTAATAGGCTTGCATGGTACTAGGATTTTGAAACATTAGGAATCTAGATTCTAATAGGTGAATAATTTTATTTTAAATAGCTGATTTTTTTTTATCAGTTTAAAAAAAGAAAAATGTTCTGAGGAAAAATGGGTTGTGATGTAGTGTTGCGTGCCTTGAAGAAGCCAAGTCAAGTGCACACACATTCTTTGGCCCAGAAAGCTTTCTTTTGCATAAAAACATACTGCAAAAAAGCTCCATCCCTTAGCTGTTGGATTTGTTACACAGACAAGAATTTTGAAATCATGTGGCAGGAGTGTTTTCTGAACTCCTGCTTAGATTTTGGATAACATGCAGCTTGTGCTAAGGGTTGAGGTATGTCAGGAGCAGCACCACTAAGTCAAAGTGAGGGCAACATGTAGTCAGAACCGTGGCCAGGAAGGGTGAAAGGTCATTATGCAGTCCATATCACCTGTGCTTGCTGTCTCCAGCAGCTAAAAACCTGTGTATGGGTTTTCCGACAGTTTCTCCAGAATCTGCTAACTAAAGGAAAAGGTATAGCCCAAACTTCCAAGCTCGAAGGTATAAATATATCAGCTTACTCAAAAGAGCTTTTGAAGCAGATCCAACAGCAGCTTGAACGCTGAAAGTTTGGTGCTTCCCAGTGTGTTACAGGGAACACCCATGCCACAAAGGGGGAGGAAAGATGAGTAGTACCCTTACCATCAGCTAGGTAGCTGATGTAGCTAGGCAGCTATTTTGTTCATAGGTACACAAGCTGCAGGTTAGAGAATGTCTGTATTAGAAACCTCGTGAATTAAGTGATGAATCAGTGAATTCACATACTGAACAACTCTGTACAAAGGGAATTGAGCCCTTAGATGTTGTATTTGTTTTCTTTGTAAATGAGCTCACAAAATAAGGTTTAATTCACAGGGTACATTGTCCTAGGAAGCTGAGAGATCCAAATGGACCGTGACACCACTGACCATTACTTATGATCAGCTGCAACATGACTGGAGTTGATTATACAAAAAAAAACCAAACAACAACTCAACTGAAAATGTAAAGTGCAAAACTTTGCTTGCAACACATTTTCAAGGGTGTTGCAGTTTGATTGGAAACCATCTTCCTCCAGTATAAAATTTTTAAGCATAAAACAAACAATTATGGTCAGATGGAAAATATTTACACCCAACAGATGAACAAAGCCAATATAAAAAGAAAGAGAAAATTTCAATTGAAATACTGCCTGAGAGCCTGTTATTAAACAATGTGACATGCAATACAGGAAAAAGAAGTGACATAATGGGGAATAAGCCATACAGGTTAGGTTCAACACTGAGAGTATTTAACATGCAAATAAGACAACCTAAGTGTTTTAATTTTGTATACCGTGTAGAATTTGCTTATTGAGGATAAATATTAAAGTATTCTGAAATAAAACATAATGCTTTTAATAATGTACTGATGCATTCATGATCAATTCATTAATCGCTTAACAGGAATATTTTTCTTATTAAAACATCTCAAAATATGCATTTATTGCACATTAATCTAAGAACATAAGCATGCCATCTTTTGTGTAATTACTTTAATATGCTGCTTAATTTGTTTTCCTTGTTGATTATTAAAGAATGATGACTCATAGGAAGCAACAGATTATACAAAGAGATAGAAATCTAATGCAATTTGAGACCTATTTCTTAATCATTATTTTTAAATGTATTAGACTCCTGTCCCTTTTTGTAATGAGACAAACAATTCAACTGAACTGTGTAAATTCAGTGAATTTTGGCATTCTGAGTTTCAAGTATTCGTTTACTTAAGTAAAAGTAATTTACATTGCCTTAGACTCTTACTGACTTCTTGTTAAAACTTCCACATTAATTTTAGCATTTAGGTTTATAGGACAGTAATTACCAGGTGTGCACTTTTCCCTTTGGCATAATATTGACCTAATATTGAATGTTAATGAAGTGTTCTATGAAATAATAAAAAAAAAAAAGACAAAGAAAAAATTATTTAAAGTAGAATTGCACAGTATTTATCTTTCTACATGTTCTATTTGACCAAGGCGGATTTTTCTTTTTTCCAATAAGAAACTATTATTGCTTTCCAGTAGTGTTGACTGGCCCTGCATCAACCCACATTAACAGAATATGAGCTCCTTCACCTCCACCTGCCCACCCCATTAAGTGCCACTGACAACTTCCCAGGTGACAATGTTTCCATACACCTGGTGCATGCAAGCCACCACACTGCCCTTTGGCTGTCACACACCTCACTGCCCTGGCAGAAGGCTCCTGTGAGGAGCCAATTCAGTTTTAGTTATGCCTCAATAATGGTTGTCAGAGGCACGTGGAGGAGGGGTGCACATGTGCCGCGCACAGGAGGCAACTAGAAGAAGCCTTGTCTCTGGGAGGACTTCATCTGGCAACACCTCTCATGGGGCAGGCAGCAAGAGACACTGTGGAGGGGCTTCTCCAATCAGTTCGAAAATGTTTCCACCAATGAACGGCACAGAAAGGTTGGATTGGACCAATGGTTCCCTGTTAGCGCGCAGGCTTTGGGAGGGGTCAGGGGGGTGTAAAAACTGACTGCGTTGCTGCTTGCGGGGGCTCGCTACTGTTTGCTGCTCCCGCTTGCTCCCTCCTTTGCCCTGGCCCCAGCCTGCCTGCCTTCTGGCTCTCCTTCCCTTGCTGGCTCACCCTTGCACCTGTCCTGCCTCCCTGTGCCCCTGACCGCTGCCCTGCCACTTCCCCTGCATCCTTGCCTGGGGTGCCAGCTTCCAACCCTGCCACGCTGATCACTGCTTGCCCTGCCACCCCGATCCAGCTGTCAATGCCCAACCCTGCCACCCTGATCCAGCCGGTCGCCATCACCCTGTCCAGGGTTCTGGTCCTCCCGTCTGAGCGCCCACTCACTGCATGTCCAGTGCAGTCGTCGCGGGAGCCACGTCTGTGGAGCCGCGTCCCTCCAGGAGCCGCGCAGGCTCACTAAGACCCAGCCTGGCCACTGAAGACTCAGCTGAGTCTTCTCAAACCAGCTGTTTTCTTGTACTTACACATATAAAGAGTCTATACTCTTTTTGCCCATTTTGCGGGAGCTGTTTGGGTTGTGCTATTTCCCACAAGGATATATGACCGTTTTTATTGCTAAGACTGATAGCAGGTTGGCCTCCTAGCATGGTATTGGAGTTAAAGCTCCATCTTGGACACAGACATATATTTTCCTTGGGTTGAAAACTTGCATAGAAGACAGAGTTGATTTCTATGTTTTGAGCTAAACAAGAGATACCATACACCATTTATTTTAAAGACTTAATTAATTTGATCTTTTAGCCAGTATAGTGCGTCAAGCATGCAGAAGGCCTTTGCACACCACATTTCCAATAATGAGTTTTGTGTAATTTGCAGCAATTTAAAAAGAATATATATAGAAGTCAGAAATAGGTATGACTATATTAACTTCTGCCGCAGAAGCTTTTAGCCAAAAGTAGTTAGGCAGTGCAAGTACACTACTAAATCTTGGGAATTCATCTCTCGATAACCTCTGTGTTCTTCATTTTCTCACAGCTCAGAAAAAAACCCAACTAAACAAACCCATAAACCTCACCACTCAAGAAAAGAGCAATTCAGAGATGGCAGAATTTAGGAGCAAACCATTTCTTTCATCCAGCCATTGGATTCCAGCAGAGGTCACTGAACACAAAATGTCCTGTTGCTGGTCAGGATGCCTAATTTTTATGTAACGTTTTCGTTCCCAGATTGATTGTTTAGCTCATACGCATGGTAGGAGTACTAGTATTACTGGAGAGTTAACCACGCAGATCGAACAAAGGATGAAAAGAGATGCTGCACTGGGATATATAATTTGAAGACAGTTGGGACTATTCAGTGATAATGATGCTCAAATGAATTAATTATATCTACAGTATGGTGAACATGAGTACTTCCTGTCTTAGATTACAATGTAAAATGTAACCAAAAGTATGTATTCTATCACCACCTGTTAAAACCAGGTGGGGCAGTGTGCTTTATCTCTTCCATGACACATCCCTGATAACTCCCTCCGGAGCGGTATCTTCTGTTAATGGGCACCAAGCCTTACTACATGACATATAAAATTACATCATCCCACTGTGAGATGCTCTGCCCAGGCAGAGGAACCAAGCATTCCTACCTGGATATAATCTGAGGTTTGGAACACCACAGTCAGCCCTTACCTACTGGATTCCCAGAGAAAAAGAGCTACCACTGGACCTTCAGGTGAAGACCAGACCCTTCTACAGGATCAGTGCTTCGACAGAACCACTTCATGTGGACTGCTACCACCACCCTGACTAAAGGGTGTCAGGTTGTATCCTGACTCTGTCAGTGTTCTTGTACTATTGCATTTATTTTTAATTTTCCTATTAAATTATAATTCTGACTTGCCATCTCCCACTGGTTTGCTTTCAAACTAGTACAATTCCCTTTTGTTTTTCCTCTCAACGCTTATTATAAAGCATAACCAATAAGTATATGTCTGTCTGTGAGGAATAAACTTCAGCAATTGTGCATTTATCTAACACTAAAATTTAGAAAGTTCAGTTTTTCTCCCCATTACAATTAATCCTATCAAACAGAACACTGGCCAATTTTATTTTAGAGTTTGGAGGTATCTCTTGGATACTGTATCATTGCAAGTTAAATCAACCTTAAAAAGAAGAATTAATAGCTGAAAGAGGAAAAATTGAAGGAAGGCAACAGATAAATTTTTAGATTAAATTCAAACAATGATGTGAAATCGCTGAGGCTGTTACATAAAGGAAAGTTCATAGTGATCTCAAAAATTCATATCAACTTTGTAATGAGTAATAACACAACTTCAAAACCCCAAGAGAACTTTGTTGCCTCTCCAACAGTTGGAATAACTGAACAACGTGAAGGATAGCTCTTGAAACATAGAAGGTACACACTTAAACTCAGTTCAAAAAGAAAGAAAAACTGGGAATAGACAGCTACTTCTTGCTTATTTATTATAACTGAACTCCCTCTAGGGCTGTGAGTAGACATATTATCAGTTAATCACCTGTTAGGCACTTCATAAACATTAAACATTTTTCTACATAGCACCCAAGGGTTTCAGCTATCTTAATTTATTTTAGGAGTCATATTCCGAAAAATTCCTAGAGGATCACATTATTCAAACACCCATGTTTACACTATGAGTGAAATTGAATTTGCAAGAAAATCAACAGTAATATTCTGGGCACACAGTAGTCTAGAAATTATTGGATATTGAATGGATAACAGAAAAATGGATGCAGCCATAAAACAACGGTTGGGTGAAGACTACTGCAGAGATGAAGAAGAGATGGCAATGTACATGTGTTTGACTGAAGGCTGGTGCAACTTCTGCTTTACAGTTTTACACTAGATATTCAGAATCTGGAATAAACTCTTTCCTATGGGTTTCCTGCATGACATAAATTATTACATATGTATTATCAGCTAGGCTGACAGTGCAAATGTATTAAAGAAGAATTCATTGCACTTCACCTTCTGAAGAGTCTGCGTTTCTGGAGAAAAAAATAAAAGGGAAGGAAGAAAAGGAAATTCATACTTTTTGGAATGCCTTTATTACCAAGAAGTAGGATTAAAAAACAACAAAAAACCCCTCAACAAACAGCAAAATTTTGAATGGAGACTCAATACCTTTCTGGTTCTCCTCACACCGTCTCCAAAAAAAAAGTTGCACAGTTTTGCTAACAGTTAATGTGCATCACTTTTTTCCCCAAAGTGGTTGCATTAGTTAAGATAAAGGAAGAATCTTCAACTAAATCATAAATAGCCAAGCTTTTTCCATCATGTTAAGATTAGTTTCATTAAATGGTCAATACTGAGTGCCAAATTACATTTTGATGATTGAACTATTTTACTTTGTAATAGCAATTGCATCAAAGCTTTTTCTAAGCTAGTTTCTACTGTACCACAACCCTCCAATAACCTAATTATGTCCAAGAGACAGAGGAAATTGAGCAAGAAGCCTGCTTAATACCCAGGTTTTTTAAACTGAGACACCGACTGCAGTACCACAGTCCATCCTGACAGCTTTGTGTAACTTGGCTTACCCTTCACTGAACTCAAAATTCTGCAGAACAGAGAAACAGAAGAGTGACATTTCTAAACCATTCTAAACTGGGGGGTAGGCAGTGCAAGAAAGAAGGCAAATATTTGTCTGCATGAGCACAGACATGGTACAAAGCCAATAACTGGCTTATGTAATTCAATGTGGACCAATATAAAGACATGAAATTTTTATAGGCACCAAACTTCTTTGCATTCAAGAAGGATCTGGTCAGTGCTCTTGGCCATATGATATATTTTTATATAGTCCTGAGAGGAGCAGAATTCTATGATTCTAGGATTATCCAACAAAAAATAGGAAATTCCCTCATTAGCCACTGCCAGACCAAAAAAAAAAAAAACCCCAAAACAACACTCTATCTGAAATCATGAAAAACAGCTGGGATACAAAGTCTGATGATTTGAAATTGAGGAAAAGGGTAGTTGATACTTAATTTTTTTTTAATATGCAGAAACCACCTCATTAATCTTCTTTCAGAAAACAACATTTCAGAAATATCATATATAAAAGGGTAATATGAAATTGAATCAGTTAGAAACACAGTTAGAAATGCTAGTATTTAAGAGAGTATGACATTTTTTTGCTTCATCTCTTGTATTGTTATACAGTTGAGGACTTTTCCTACCATCCCTACATATTAAGCACGTGGAAAGAGGAGTTTTATCTCAGCTTTTAAGATGATGAAAGACAAATATTCGTCTGATCTCTGCCACGAGAGAGTCCCACAGTCAAACATCTCTTTACCATAAGGGTCCTATCTTCCTCTGTAGTCATTTTGCCTCCTTGAACAGAAAAATTCTGCTGGAAGTCTCTTGTCTAAACATTGAATACAGCTGAGAAAGTGAATCGTGAATTGGTGAAGAAAGCCTTCTGGGAATTAAAAATTCATCTCTCACTTCTGAAATAGGTTTTAGTAAAGCTCAGAAAAAAAGTATTTGCTGATCACTTACAAATTTTTTTATAGAATTTGCAAACATGCCAGAAAGATTCTAGCAAACTTCCCAGACACTTTTAAAGTCTTTCAATAATAAAAAAATTAAAAACCAACCAAACAGAAAACATTAGTATCTTCCATCAGAAACAAAACAATCCAACACAGTATTAAGAAATATTCTAGATAACCCTTTGCTCTCTACCAGGGGCAGTTGTTTGGAATCCACAGCTAATTTTTCTTCCCTGTATCTTGCCAATTCTGCAACTTTCTGTACTTCCTGATAACAGACCTTTACTCTCTATATTTTCATTTTTCTTACTGGACTGAACAGGATAAGTGCTAGTAGTTTTATCTTATAAAATAAACACTATCTTTCTCTGCTCTCCCTAACAACTGTTCTTTTTACTCATTTATATATTGACTTTTTTTTCTTGAATATGACTAAAGAGAGTTACAGGGAACATTTCACTGTTTTGCTTTTTTTTTTTTTTTTCCAAAGGAAGAGCTGTGATAATCTTTTGTAGAAATAATATATAGTCATAGGCATTACATACTGCCTTCTATGCTCCACACTCTAAACACACAGACCCTTAACCCACTTATTAACATTTTGCAACTTTAATAAAAAGTTATCAGTTTATTTGCAGCCTGTCATTCAGCCAGGTCAGCCATGTAAGGGAACCACGATGAAATGCTTAATGTTAAGTTTTACTAATGTTATTATTTGTCTTCAAATTCTCTGGCTATGTTCATGGAGAAAGAAGAATACATCTCTGAACAACTTGATGCACCTCTCCACAAACTCAAACAGTCATTACCTCTATGTGTCATTAGCCCTAAACTGTGAAGCAGAGTAACATGAATAAACTTTGTTGCTTAAAGGATGGTGCACTACATAACACTGAAATTGTGAACGTTCNTTATGCAGATAGAGGAACATATCCAAGATAAAAAAAAAAAAAAAAAAAAAAAAAAAGCAGCTTTTAATCTTTTTCTGAAGGTAATATCCACGATAATGAGTGCACAAAAGACTTTTTCAGAGGAAACCTGTTACACTTCTTGCCTGTCATCACTGCAGACATCCTCCTAAAGTGTATGAGGCAAGATCCTCATATTAACAAAGCTAATGGTAACTTCAAGAATTATAAATGGAAGGCACAGGTTACTATGACTTCCTATCGAGGATTTCAGCCTTTGATGAGGAGTAATAGATGACATCAGTGGAGTAGTAGTTATACTTAATAAAACTATTAAGCTTCTTAATGGAAAATTCTACAGTTTATGCACTTCAGTCTGCATCGTGAGGCCCTGACCAAAAGATTCAAAATCAGGCATAGCCTTTGCATTATAAGCACTCTTAGAAATTACATACATGCCTAAGCTTGCAGTGTTTGTATGGTGGCTGAAGTGGCAACATAAAAAGCAGTTGCTTTCTTACGGTACCACAGCAATCATGAAAAAATACATTTCTATAAGAAATTGTATCTGTTTTGACTTATGTCCTGAAAAGATAGAAAATAATAGCCAGAAGTGAGAACTAGGACTGGACATGTAAAGGGGCAACGAAAAGCCATTCTTTCCAGCCATCCATTTCAATAAAGGCATTGGAACACATTTGATTTTAGTCTCATTATGGAATAAATACACAATTTTGGAACCTCAAAGCACCGTGAAATGAATCTGTCACATTCTCAAGGTCTCTCTAGTATATGGCACTTTTGGAAATCTGGTCCTTACATTTTGTCTTAAAGAGACAGCTTGTTAAAATTGAAAACTGTGACACATGATAACCAATAACACCCTTAAGAGATTTTTGCACGTATTTGCATAACTTTGCTCCCTTTAAAAGCAATAATGCAAACATGAAGCAGACCCTTTATTATTTACACACTTTAAAACAATCAGTATACATTTGTTTTTGACTTTTGTTCAATTAGCCTAATCTCCTACAAAACCATTTGTAATAATCAGTATTTACTGCCATGACACATATGGGCATGAGTGGAACTAATCATCTGCAGGCTGTCCCTGCTGCTGAGCTGAACAAACAAGCTGTTCAAGGCTTCTTCCTGCAAACATTTCTGCTTCATAAATCATGAGAACCTAATGTAACATTTTCCCTTTTTTTTTTTTTAACAGAGACTTAACTGAGATCCACAAACCCATTTCTGAATGTCACCCAAAAAAAAAGAAAAAAAGAAAAAGAAAGACATGGACCCAAAGCAGACAGTAACAAACAAGCATGCCAGTCCAACTGCAGTTTTAATCTATAGAATTAATGATACGTGTTCTGGTGCCCACACCTGTGACAGATGGTCAACAGAGAAGAATGCTATCCCTATCAGAGCTGCCGAGTTCTTAAATCCCGATGCACAAACCACAGATGGCACTGGCAGAACAGTTCAGAGAATTAGAGATCCAGAAATAGACTTTTCCTTTTCCGTGTTGCACTGCTAAAATGTGTGGGCACTATTTGCAAATTACCTAAAAGCAAACACATCACTGGGTTAAAGCAACTTGTCAGCCTTCATTAATATAAATGTTGGATAGTAGGTCGGGGCATGCTAATCCAATACTGATCAATTCTTTTCACATTTCAGTGCTCAGAATTTCTATTGACCATGGGGAATGATTGCAGCTCACAGACCCTGAACATTTTTGTGCAACTCACTAATAATCAAGGTACTGCTTTGTACTCCAGGCAAATGATCAGTCTTGGAAATCTGTTAATTGTTCAAAAATGTCACTATGTGGGAGTTGATACAGGTTCCTTGATCAAATTCTGAAGCTACGAATGCTACAAAAATGTTTGGAGGACTTCAACTGATTTTTCTATTTCACCTTTGTGTGTGAGTCTGAGCCTCTAAATCCCTACACAGACCTGCCAAATCAAGCCCAGGATCTACATCTGCAGAGGTAAGTAAAAGAGGCACTTGTAACCTGGGAGAAAAGACATCATAGTGACAGGATTGAAATACTATGAATTTTTAGTGTCTAATTAGAAAATTACTACTTTAAAACAACCAACACACTCCTAACTCCATATATGCAGTGTGTTCCCTTCGACCCACCATAAGAGTTTGAGTGTAAGAGGATAAATTATTGCAAACAGAAATCTAAATAAAAGGTGCTGTTGGCAGGACTACCTCATCAAAAGTGCTGAGGTTAGAAAATCAAACACAGCCGAGTTCCTATAAATTTCAGGAGAGCAGCCAGAGATTTAAGCCTGTATCAGTAAGGAGATGGGTATTTAATCGTGTCTTGAGAGCAGAAACAGTGTTTCTACCAAGTGATTAAAAATAGATTTAACAAGTGGGCTTTTTTTGCTTCCATCAGATATGAAAGAAAGAAGATGGGAAGAAACAGCATGAAAGGGTAGAAAACACCAATTAAAAAAAAAGAATACAGACTGAGTTTAATTTTTAGGCCCCAAGTGGAGCAGTCTAAGACAGTTGCTTCCATGGGATTGCTGATCTATTGAGACGAAAGAGCAGAAGGAGAGCTGAAGGGAGGGAGAGAGGAAAGGAAGAAAGGAAGAAAAGAGGGAGAGAAGGAAAAGTTCTCCCTCAGCTCAAGGAGGATCTCCACTCCTTTGAACAGTGTGTGGGGTGGCTGTAAATGTAGCTCAGAGCAAGAAACTAATTTGTGTGCTTTCCTGAAAGTGAGTGAAGGAATGAAGACAGACAGAGGGAGCCCATGGCTTTGAAATTGCTGGGGGATGTGTGTCCTCTTTCCTCCATCAGTTGCAAAGAAAGCCTCCAGAGATTAAGCCAAGGTCCGTTGCTGCTGGTTTTTTTTCCCAGCTTCACAGTACTAATCCAGGTCTAGCTCATATGAATTAATTTTTCTGTACATCCAAATCTTCCACTGTGGACAGCAGTTTACTGTGCCAATGGCACCTAATCAATATAGAAAGGCAAGGCTGCAGAGAGAAATAAGTTCCTGGGAAAAGCAAGGACCGTTGCTTGTGATGCTTTGGACAATAGAAAAAATTGGAAAAAAATAGAAACACACAAGTAAAGGAATAAATTTTGAGCTAATAGATATTATTTCCTTTAAGACAAGAACAAAGCTGCAAAATGCTCATGCCTTTATGAGTGGTCTTCATCGCATACAAATATGAAGATTAAATGCACTCTATTACATGGCAGCCTGTGGCTGTAACTAACCAACACTTGATAATTAAAACATTAAGAAGCCATCAGCTACTAAGGACAATCTCAGCTGAAATGGGCACCACTGAAATGACAACACTATTCACAAAACAAATCAATGCACTTGAAGCTTTGCAGTTGGGCTAATGCAAGTAGAAAGGAGGCTGGATTTAAAAAAAAAAAGTCATTAACTGCTGGTTTTTTTCACAAATCCTAGATATGCACTCTTCCACAGGATGCTAAGAAATATTCACAGCATCATCTTGACAGACAATCATTCCCCTGTTAGGTGGCAGGCTTACTTTGGACTATAACAGCAAATCATTTTCCTATTCTGAGGGACCTGATAAATGAGAGGAGAGGTGAAAAAGGAAGGGGAATTTTCAGAGAGCTAACAAATACATCTTAAACAAAAATTCAGAAAACAAAAATAATAGAAGATAGCTGAGTGCCCACTTACTGCAAAAATCCAGATTAATCCCAGCAAGAAACAGCCAATTAAGAGACTGTGGGTTTGTTTTCTAGATGACAATTAATCTAGAGTGCTTCTTCCTGTTTAACAGTTGGATTTCAATACTGAAATTCCCCCCAGTCTCTTTACTATATCCAACTGATAGAGATCATGATTTAAAAATAAGCGTCTCTTAAATTTTATATTCACCATTATATTAAAGAAAAGACTTCTTCATCCTTAGCTCATGTTGTTTAGTTATGCCTGCAAATTTACCTGTGTCGATTGCAAATGCAATCCCTTAACAGAGGGAGGAAGCAGACTCAGGAAAATCACTGTTTGTTAAAAATAGAGTGTTGACTGGAAGAATTTAATGAAAGATCCTACTTTTTAAACAGTTTTTTTCAAGCAGTAATTCCTGGATGATTTTGTACCAGCTTTCTCTGAGAAGTAGTAGCTGAGCAGTTTACTTTGGTTCTATTTTTTGTTCAAAACTTGCCTGGCATCTGGAAATCACAATACTTTGACAATGAAATTTGGTTTTAATCTGCTCATTGATTCAAAACACATCAACCATCAGAAAATGATGGGTTTGTTCCAATAAACAATCAAAAATGAAATTATGAAATATATATGCCTGTCCACATGAAACTTTCTAATAAAATATACACAACCAAGAAGCAAAATCCCCAGGTTTCAAAGTAAGCTTCAGGCAAACTCTGTCTTAGAAAAGACATAGGCATTTGAACACAAATTATTATTAACACATGAGAACACATTTGAAGGGTGTTTTTGAAACTTTTTCAAAGATGTACTTAATTCATCTTAAATATTCCATTAAGCAGTTTTGTGTTCATACACTCATAGAGTTATTTGCTGCTGCTTTTATATACTATTACTTGTTTACATTATATTGCCATCTTTAATAATAAAAGCAATCCTCTTTATGGATTATATATTATGTCACCTATATATCACTTTATCATTAATCCTGGATGAATAACAGTTTGCCCTGCACAACACCTTAAACAAACTAGGATGAAGGTTATGAGAGATAAATACTAATGCATTAACAATTGACTGCATTCTTGAAATGGCTTAGCCCAGATTCCTGAGAAAAATTAAAGGATATTACCAATATTGTCTCCAATTGTCAAACCCTTTCAAATGGTAGTACCACCCTTGAGGCAGGAATATCTGAATTGTTTGTTAATTGGTCCCTGAACCCCCAGCTTTCAGCCAAATTAGCACAGCTTAAATTGAATATTAATATAAGACAAAGCTTGTTTTACTTAAAAACAGAGCATAATAATTTCAGTAGCTCAAGAACTGATACACAAGGCTCAGCACCAGTCACCTGTTCAGAAAGTTAAGTTGTCCAGAGGGAATGATAATGCCTGATGCAGGCTCTGGAAGTACGAGGCCACTGGCCAGGCTCATGTCATTTACCGTGACACTGTTGGTGTTTACGATGCTATTGTCATTTACTTCCCACTATTGGTGCCAGTAGCAAAGCACCGTGGTCGGCACCACTGCTCTAACTCAGATGGCATTTCTAGCATTTTCATAACGAGCATTTTTTGCCTCTTCTATTACAGTCCAGTTCACATGACTCTGTATGCCTGCATGGATATAAGCATTTATTTATAAGTTTAATTGTTGAAAAAATTGAAGGGTTTGATACAAACCGGTACCCTCTTAAAACTGAAAATTCCCCAGCATGTAATTTTTCATGTTCAATAAATATATTAACAGAAAAATTTGTATTTTTGTAAAAATACAGAGGTTTAATAAGTAACATAAATGTAATTTTGAATAACAGATCTTTATCAGTGGTTCATAGATAGTATATGTATTTCAAGACAAAGCCAAGATGGGAATAATTCTGTGGTTTTCTACCGGTGTATTTCATATCTGGTAAAATTAATTTCATTTGCTCTACAAGCTTCAAAAAAATAAAAATAAAAGCCTGGAAAATGTGGTCAAATAATTACTATAATCCTGTGGTTCTCAGATTATTCAGAATTCATATCTCTTTTTCCTTCTGAAGAGAGAAAACTAAACCAGAATATGGTCAAATAGAGTATTATAACTTTTTTGAAAGATCACAATACTTTAGCTTCTTAAACTATTCTGCTGGAAAAGCAGGAACAATGTTGTAATGGGAGGGACATGGACAAAACATGAACTTGACTTGTTAAAAATACATAGCCTTCCAAAATGCTGTAACGCATTTAATGCATATAAAAGACAAATGCTTCAACTAATCAAAAAATTAGATAGACCCCCTCAAGATGTTATTTAATTAAAGAATTGTTTTATTTCATTTTCAAGGTGTATATATGCCTGCTATATCTACTTCTTGTACTAGCTTTTTGGAGCAGGAATAGAATATTTGTTTTGATTTGTTCAATGCGTAGGATTAGGAGGTCAATAAGTGACAGAATTTCTAGCTAATACTAGTTAATCTTACCTAATTTGAAATCTAACCACTTGCTAGCATCTCCAAATGTCAGTCATCATTTAGGCAAAAATCCCTGGGAATTTAATACCATAAATATTGCTTGCATTAGTGAAGTTGAAGTTTCTGCTTTATTTAATAAGGAAATGGAAAGTTCAGAGCTTAAGAAAGACAACCTTTTCTCACCAACAGTGGTGTGATGTAAGGCTAGAATAATGAGTGACTTAACTGTCCAATGGTCATCTTAATGCGATATAAAAAACTGTCATGAGAAGAAAAAAATACTTTCAGGACATTGATACACTTTTTGTAAAGTAAAACCATTTTATGATATTAACTCCCTTATCTTGGCATCCTACTTCCAAGGAAAGCCAACATATGAATATGAATAAACAACAATTGAAATTATGTCAAGAATTCTAGCACATTCTAGAACATTTTGGTTTGTAGTTTTACTGTCTATCCTATCCAAGAGCAGTAAATGAAGCATTGAACTTAACCCCTTCATTTCCTATGCTGCTGCAGGCTGAGTTTGCGTTAGATTTCCTTGTGTAACACATGAAATGAAGGATTTTGCCATTTGAGCCCAACAAAGATGACTTTGTTCACTTGCTCACTTCAGTCAGGTGGTCCATAATAAATTCTCATCACAATGTTACCCTTGTTTCTTTGTTCTCTGCTTCTGACCCTCAGACCCTCAATAAGTTTGTCACCTGTCTGGAGATCTGAAGAGCTCCATACATCTGAGCTGCTCCTTAGTGCACTGGCAACCCCATCTCCTTTTCCCTACTCCTTGTCTTTCCTAAGGAGCCTGTATCAAGACATCAATCCATCACAGCCCTCCAGACATGCAAGCTGTCCCCATCTCAGTTATTGCAAATACATCTGAGTTTTGCAATCACACACACCACACTTGGTCCTCCTGCAGTTTACCAGGCTGTGTGCATTTGTGGACAAGAACTTCAGAAGTGCCCTTTGACATTTGTTTCATCCTTTCCAAAAGCCCTATTACTCCAATCACACTGTCCCATGTGCTTATTACCCCTGATTTCCACTTTTTCATTTACCTGCAATCCGTCATCATCATTCTCAGTGTATTTGGTTTAACATTCCCTTCAACAAACAAGCAAGACTAGGGACAAAGATGCTTTTAGGTCATTAGTGTCAAGTGGGTCCCATCTCTTGCTAGATGTCCTCATTCCTCAAAGAGAGACCTGTGGTTATAAAAGGCAAGACATTACCCATGACACCAGGCAGTTGCTAACTCACAGCATGTATCCCCTCCTACCTGAGTCCTTTTCCTTCAGTAGCACAACTGAGATAAACACGACTTCCACGTCCTTATCTTTATCTCCAGACTACTGTAGCCTCCCTGGATTTCTTCCCAGGTCTCCCTCAGAAGTGATGCATATGGACAAAATGAAAGGGAGCCTGAGAGTTGGAAAGCCTTTGGCAGTCTTACTGGAACACTCCTTCCTGCCCCAGTCCAGGATGTTTGCAAACAGCAAACCTCATGACAAGCAGTGCTCTAGGACCTCTGGTCGGATGTGAGGTGCTCCCACCCTGCAAAAAGGGACCTCCAACCATCACTACCCTGCACTTCCTCTTCGTGCTAGTGTTCTGTGCATGCCCAGTTCACTCTGAGGCCTCTCTGAATGGAACTTGTTCCCTTACATGGGATATTACTATTAGTCCTGTGAGTTCAGATCTGAAGGTGTATAAGGAGTCTTTCTTTTGCTGCCACAGGTCACAAGCTTCATGCCTCTCCCATCTCGTGAGTCTTTATCCATCACTCATTCAAGCATGGTCTTTATCTGTCCCTCCTTCCCTGCATCACAGGGCTCAGATCTTCCCCTGCAGGGTTCCTTGTGAAGCCCCTGTCAAGGTCATGTTCATTCCCCCTGATAGCACACAGTCCACTCCATTCCCCCTGCAGCTCCTTTCCCTGGTGATCCAGGGCCCCGATCAATCTCTGCTGCTGGTGCCCCTGGAGAGGCATCCCATTACTCCTTTCTGCCCCTGACTTGACTTCTGCAAGAGTTCTGTCTGGGCCAAGACAGAACTTGGTTATCCACTTCTGGTTTTTGACTGTACAGAATCTGTAAACTCTCTCTTGCACTTCTTTTGCCAAGCTAAAATAGATACAATATTTCAAATTTTCAGCAATAGTTTTGGGGTTTTTTTTTTGCGTAATTCACCTTTCACCTTGGTTTCTCTCATGTTAAACTTTTGTCAGTGATATCCTTTTCCTCTTCAGATACATAGAGGTCTGCTCTCCCTGGCACATGAGGAATCTTGTTGCAGTGGAAGCTGTGTAATGAGCTCCCAGAACTGCCAGGTCCCAGGATAGAGTTCAATAAGGTGTAACATGTAGTTTATCAAAGGTAGAGAAAGAAATTAGTGCATTATTTCTCAGAATGCATATTTCAAGAAAGCAGGAATCTCTTAATTGGTGATAAGGGAAAACTAACATATAGTATTGTTAAGATATGTAGCAAAATGTCTCTCAAATTACAGATAAGCTCTCCTCATCCATGCAACTCCAAAAGAGCCAATGTAAGGAAATACCAAAAAAGCTATTAATAGTCTTGCGTTATTTTGTTCTTTTTAGTTTTGTGGTTGTGATCAGTAGTAAGAGGTGATTTCTAAGTTTTGCTAACTTGTTTCATAGTTGCCTTGGTTTAGGTACTCCCCAAATTAGTTCTCCCACCAAGACCCTCCAAGCCACACTGCCACTCGATTGCTTCCTCTTGCCACCTTCNGATCATGGGTTGAGATAAGAAGATAAGATACAATTTACTGGAAAGAGCAGTAAGATAAGAAAAGGAAAAGTAATGGTGGTGATACTAAAAACAAAACTGTATGAAGGAGAGGGTGGTTCACGTGCAAAATGCTCATGAGCCCAGCCCAAATGGAAGCAAACCCTTCTCCCCAGAAGAGAGTTCCTCCACCTCCCAAACTGCCCTTCCCTGCACCTGGCAATGACCTGAGGTTGTATAGAATAACCTCACTGTCCTAGACTTGCCCCCTCTTGACTACTGCAAAAATTAACCCTGTCCTGCCTGTAGCCAGGACAACAGTAAAATGCCTAAATCCCATTTTTAAAAACAGATTATTTTGAAATTTTTTAAGAGGAGTCTCCACCTGTCATTTCAAACACTCAGTTCTCCAGCTTAAGGTGAAATAAATGTCCCGGCCATGACACCTTGAAAGGACAAAAGTTTTAAAACAGTCTAATTTTTCACTGTAGTTTAAGGACATACATTTCGACTCTATTTCTCCTACATTTAGCTTTAAGTTATCCTTCCACTAGAAAGCTTTCTGACAAAAGCACTAATTCTAATTACATAGCCTTCCCTGCCTACAAGCTTATTATTTCTGGGAAATCTTAAACCACTGGGGTATCATAGTCCTCCCCAAGCACAAATTTTCCACAAACTGAGTAATGGCATGTCTATTATGATACAGTCACTCACATGTGTTTGAAAAGAGATTGCAAAAATTCAGATAAAATTCATCAGAGTTTCCTTCCTAAGAGAAAAAGGAATCAATCATCATTCACGGAACTTTAACAATAATTCTTAATGAAAACCATTAATCCAAGCATATAATTAGTGGAAGTGATATAAATGAAAAATGTTTAATAACATGAGGAATAAAGACTGCAACAGTGGAAAATTATATACAATGCTTTCAAAATAAACTAGTTTCTTTAAAAATAGGTAACTTTTTTTCTCCCTTCTTTTAAAAAAGTTTCTATTAAAACAGGAAGAGGTGGAAAGAACCAAGTCTATTAACATTTTCTGGTTAAAAATTTCCAAGACAGAAGAGCCATACCAACAATAAATTCTGTGGAAAGCAGGTTGGAGAAGACTGTAACACCTCAGTAGCCATTCTCTTTACATCAGTTGGCTGTACTGCTGCGAGGACATTCTTGTGAAATCCTGTCTTACGCTAGTTAGTTACATAAAACCAGAGACTACTGGGAATTGTGTGATACTCCTCAGTCCTTGGCTTCCAGGCATCCTCAGCATGAGATTCCTGAAAGCACACTGTAGCTGTCTGGATATATTGGTTTCATTGGAAAATACAGATATTAATTTCATCTTGTGATGAACAGCCCAGATTCCTTCCCACATGGAAATGACCTGGAATCATTCAGCGACTGGCATTTCTATACTATCTCAGGGCACTCCAGCTCTCAATATATCTATTAGCTTATATGATTTTTTTAAAAAAAATATTCTGATTACTTGGTAATTGCATTTGTTGGGTATTTACAGTGTGTAAATCTTGGTGATGCTGAAGAACTTTCATTTGAGAGCAATTTTCTCTAGAAAAGCTGTGTAAAAATTGTAGAACAAAATAAACACAATTGCTCTGTCAAAAAAGTAAGTGGACAACCTTGCTAGCAGCTGGAGCTGGAAAAGTTTTTTCTTTCCTTTTCTGCCAATAAGGAGAAAATTCACCACTAATCATGTAACTTCAGGTGTTGTTTTGACCCATAAGAATATTTTCTTGTGAAAGCTCTTGAATGTGATTCTCTATCATTATGAAAGAAATCATAATTTTCAAGATTTCATGGAATAGATGTTGCGTGTAAAGAAATTTATGGAAGTAATAGTAATAAATCAAATACTAACAAATTAAAATCATGCAAGAATTGAGTTTCATTCACAACCATATTGCATCTATTTAACTCATTTGACTTCAGTAAAGCATGCAATTTCTGATCGAGACAGCTAAATGGATAGAGAAAATAAGGCCTTCTAAGCTCTCCCTCATTTTAGAGAGCTCTATAGAGATTTCATTGTCTGTGAAAATACTCAATCCCTCAAAAAAAAATTGATTTTATGCATAAGCTTCCTCTGTTAGCCATATATCTTTAAAGTCTTCCAGTTTTCAAAATCACAAACAACATTATGCTGACCTACCCTGGGAAAAAATGAACATTTCTGACTGGGTTATACAAAGCTTTCAGCTGATAAAGAGAAATGCAACTGATAACTAAATAAATTAAAAACACCTGATGCTTCGTAATTTGCAGTCATTGGTGCTAAATAATTACATAAGGAAGAAACTGTTTTGAATTATTATGCATTCACACAATAATTGGAGAGATTAATGGTACTAAGTATATTTCGCAAGCGTTGAGCCATTTCTGAAAACACATGTAGCATCAAATACAATATAGCCTAAAGACTGAAGTGTACTTAGAAGACAATTACTTTAGTTTCTAAACAATCCAATATGATTTTGCTCAAGCAGCAGTGTCTGAAAAGGAGCATATATTACATTTGGTATTGTGCTTTAAGCTGCATAATTTTTTTTTTTGTATTTCTGTCACTTTTATTTTATATCAGTAGGAAACATGCTAAATTTGGATAAAATATCTGCTCTTTTGGTGTAAATGATGGATATAATCTGATTACTTCACTCAAAGCTTGAGTCATGAAAGGACCTTTGTCTTATATAGCTTCACATAAGTGAGTCAAGGTGCATATTATATGCATCATCAAAAAGCAGAAAGTCTGACATTTGAAGGTCAGATCAGAGAGGGCAATAGCAGAAAGGAAATTATTATGCATCCTTTTGCCATAGAAAAAGGGAAGTAATAAAGGTTATGTAAGAACAAAACTTTTCACCAGATTCATGAAAAACTGCTATAATTACACAAGAATCAAACCACCTCAAAACCCCAAGACAGTTCCTATGAACCATTAAATATATTGCCTTATATTTAAAATTAATCTCATGCAATCTCAAGATGTATATTTTTATATATTAAGATAAAGCATTGGGGAACGTGAAAATCTGCATGGACACGCTTCTGTGCTTAGATTGTACTTTAAGACTTTTTTTTTAAGCCTCAGTACAAGAAAGCATATAGAATTTGCTGTTGTCTATGGCAAAAACAGCATAAGCAAGCAATCTGATAGCAGGAATTTTTAGAGGAATCTCAGAAAGTGGCCTCATAAAATACATAGCTTTCCTCCATGAATACTCTGGGGGGATTACTTACTGGTGCAATGAACTGGATAAGCCATAAGTCAAGAGCGGGCACTGCAATTAATCTACTCTCCTTTCCTGATTTTGTGATGACAAATGGCAGACTGGAAAGGGACTGCAGTAAGGACCCAATTAGAGAATAGTTGCTGATGTGAAAACCATGGAAAAAAGGAGTCTGAATTTGCCCTTGCAGAGGCAAGGCTTTTAGAAAGAAAAGCTAAGCAGCTCTGTGACCAAATACCCCTTTGTTGCCATACTGAAGAACACGAACCACCTTGTCCAGGTTTGCATAGCTGCACGAGTGCATACTGACAGCTCTCTGTGTCAGAAGCTACACAGGTGGAGTACAAACCAAGGTCATTCCAATGCACAAAATCTGACAAGTAACTGCAGATAGTGAGCTGCATCCCAGAATTTCAAGCAGAATAATGTAATGCAGAAACAGGTTACAGTCATTTCAAGACAAAGTACTCTGTGTTGAAAAGTTGATAAAAAATACTTTTTATAGATTAATTTTGCTGTTGATTAAAAAAATTAGGGAAAAATCCCAAATTCAATTCTTAAAGGAAAGGAGGGCTTTGTCAGAACATTTTATACCCTTTCTCTCACCCAATAACTTTCTAAAGCCTGATCTCCACAACTTTGTTATGATGATATTAAACCAGATAAAGCAGTAGATACCATAGGGACTTCATCCCACCATCCTCTTCTAAACACTACTTTACCAAAGTTCTGAATTGTGATATGGAAGCTATTTTTCTTAAAATAAAGGTTTGAATCTCCAGTGATAATTTTTGCTTCTTCTCTGTTTTACTACACACAGCAACGTAGAAAAGAAATATTAATGCTTATATGTTAAGGAACCACAGAGACTTGCCTAAACAAATAATTGATCATGAACTCCCTGACAATGAAGGAGGGTTCTTTCCACCTGTTAGGAGCCAATTCAGTTTTGTTATGCCTCAACAGTGGTTGTCAGAGGCATGTGGAGGAGGGGTGCACATGTGCCACACACAGGAGGCAACTAGAAGAAGCCTTGTCTCTGAGAGGACTTTGCCTGGCAACACCTCCCAAGAGGCCGGCAGTAGGAGACACTGTGAAGGAGCTTCTCCAGTGAGGTCAAAAAT
>VXBT01004885.1:1920-12806 GCA_013400235.1 Oriolus oriolus
TCCCTGTGCCATTCCCTGTGCCATTCCCTGTGCCACTCCCTGTGCCATTCCCTGTGCCACCCCCTGTCCAATTCCCTGTGCCATTCCCTGTGCCATTCCCTGTGCCACTCCCTGTGCCATTCCCTGTGCCACCCCCTGTGCCATTCCCCATGTCCCTCCCCGTGCCACTCCCCGGCTCGCTGGCAGGAGGTGCCAGCCAGGTGTGAAATGCTCTGTCAGGTCCCTCCCTGCTCAGCCCCAGCACTGCAGATGCTGCTCTGCAGTCCCCTGTCCAGCCTGGCATTCCTGCTCCCTCCATCCCCATCCCTACAGAACTCAGGGAAAACCATCCCAGCCCAGCTCCGGCTGCTGCTTTTTGTGGCCCTCGGTGCAGTCAGCCCCTCTGCCACGCCGGAATGTGCTGATGGAAACGAGATGTTGGGGCTGCTCAGGCGGGCTCAGATTGAATCCCGAGCCCTGCCAATTTCCTTACCTCATTTGCAGGCCCTGGCAGCAGTTTTTTGGGAAGGAGGGAATGGATGTCTGGCTGCTCCACCTGCCATCACCTCATAACTCATGGCACGTGCCAGAGACGTGCAGAGCGTTTCACCTCCCCCCGGCTCTCCTGACCACTGCAGGCTCTTCCTTGAGCGTGACCTTTCATCCATCCGAGCTTCCAACCCATCCAGTGCCGAGCAAAAACCTGGAAAAGCTCAGCAGCCCTCCCCAGGAATATATGGGAAGGGGGTCAGGCTGTTCCTGGGAGCACTGGGCACAACCAGCATTCCCGCCCTGCTCCTGGATGCTGCTCATTCCCAGTGGGAGAGGAAGGAGGAGGCTGCTGCTGGTTCTCACTCCATATTTTGAGTTAAATCCCAGGAAAAGGTGAAGAATCCGTTGGAGAAAAAGTAGCCATAATATGATTAATTCAAGCTGTAGGGCACTAATTCGATTTGCAGGCAAGGTAAATCCGTCACAGACCATTCCTCCCTTTGCTCAGTGCCTCAGGAATTTCCCATTCCCTGACTCTGTTTAAATCCACGGCCCACTTCACCTTCCCATGGCACAGCCCCCAAACCCCTGCTCCAGCACTGCAGCAGTACAGCCAGTTTGGAGCTGGTGGGACTGTGGAGGATCCGCTCCCATCCCTGTAGAAAGCACACGGAGCTCCCTGGGAAGCCTCAGCAGGAATTCACCACTTCCATCAGCCCAGTTTGACTCCAGTCCCCACGGCCGGTCCCTCACAGCAGGAGCGTGCCAGAGCACAGCCAGAGTCTGGCGGAGGCAGGGAAGGGCTGGAGGTGAATCAGAACTGGGAGCCAAGTCCCCAGCACTCTTTTTCCAAAAACGCTCAGATTTTCGGGAAGAGACCCCAGGAGCTGGCACCACACTGAGCCTGGCTTTGCCAAACCTGAGCCCGAGTCCCTCTCTGCCAGGAAAGGCCGGCACAGCAGGGCAAGGGACACACAATAACTTCTGGACAAAACACTTTTAAAAGTGATGGATTCTTTTTTTTCCCTTTTCTTTACGGCATGAGGTCATTCCCAGCACGGATCTCCTCTCCCTGCCAGGTTTCCCAGCCCTTTCTCTGCCGGACACCCTCAGCAGGCTGCCAGCCCTGCAAGAATTTCACTCCCCTCTCTCCCTGGGCCCTGCTCTCCGGTGTTCCCAAGGATTCTGGTGTCCCCCTGGCTTTCCAAGGACCTCTCTGGCCCTCAGACCCTGCTCTGGCAGGAGTTCAGCGTTTCCTCCTTGCCACAGCCCCGGGCCGAGGCTGGATCTGCCCCGCAGCTCCCTGCAGGCTCCAGGCACTGGGGAACTCTCCCCTCCTGCCCTGCCAAGGACATTTTAAGGGAATTAATTGCTTGTTGTGCTCAGCTCTGAGCGAGCTCTGCAGCCGCTGGAATCCGCCCCTGGCTCCAGCATCCCGATCCTGCATTTCCCTCTCCCCGCTAACGCGGGTTCTGTTGCTTTTCTTCCCTCGGTAATTGTTTGATGAGCGCTCCCAGCAGGACTTGGCTCAGAATGATTCCCCTCCTTGCAGGGCCATGGACACCTCATCAGAGCAGCTCCCAGCACAGGGCTCCAACCTGCAGGGAGCAGCCAGGGACTGGGCGGGGAGCGGGTGGGAATTGTCCCAGGAAGTGTCACCGGCCAGAGGCTGCCCAGGAATGCCGAGGGAAAGGCTCAAAGGGCCTGGCAAAGATTATCTGTGCACGGTGGGATTGTTGGGGTGTCCGTGCAGGGCCAGGGGCTGGACTGGGTGATCCCTGGGGTCCCTTCCAACTCAGGATATTCCATGGTGGTGGTGGCATTAAAGGAATTGTTTCCATCACCCTCAGCCTGGCTCAGCTTCTGACAGCTGACTTTGGTTTGTTTTTCACCTGTGGGATGTCCCCCTCCAGCCTGGGACAATCTCCACTCGTGCCAGGGGAGACTCCTTGGGGTCTGCAGCTCCTCCCGAGGGGCAGCTCCCACTTCTGCTCCCTGTGACAGGGACAGGAGCCAGGGAGTGGCTGGAGCTGGGCCAGGGAGGGTCAGGCTGGAGATCAGGAAAGGTTCTTCCCCCCGAGGGTGCTGGGCACTGCCCAGGCTCCCCAGGGAATGGGCACGGCCCCGAGGCTGCCAGAGCTCCAGGAGTGTTTGGGCAGCGCTGCCAGGGATGCCCAGGGTGGAGTTGTTGGGATCTGTGGCTTTGCAGAGCTGCTCTGTCGTCCCCCAGCTGTTTCCCACCAGGGATGCTCCCTCCTGCTCCCGTGCACTGCCCGGTTCCCAGGATCACTCCCGGCAGGCTCCCCTCTTCCCTCGCCCTTTCCCTCCGCGTGCGGAAAGCAAAGCTCCCCAGCTCCCTCTCCACCCTTCCCTCAGTGACCAGGCACTGTTGGACCCGGATCTGTGGGCTGGCAAGCACCGGGAAGGCCCCAGAGGATCCCCCAGCAGAGCAGAGCCCCGTGGGCACTCACCGTCCATGTCCAGGCGCTGCATGATGATGGCCAGCTCCACCTCGCTGGGCATGTAGCCCAGGGAGCGCATGGCCATGCCCAGCTCCTGCTTGGAGATGAAGCCATTCCCGTCCCGGTCCAGCACTCGGAAAGCCTCCCGGATCTCTGTGAAGGGAAGGGAGAAGGGAGCAGCTGTTACGGGGCAGGACTCTGTTGGCACCCGCTGCCCTTCCCAGCGCTGACTGTGAGTGTCTGATGGCCGCGGGGCAGGGTGATCGGGGGTGTTAAACCACACCCGTGAACCTCCGTGCAGCCCCACAGCTCCTGTGCACATGGATAGCCTGGGATCAGGGACACAGAACCATCAGGAAGGCTGGAAAAGCCCTCCAAGTTCGAGTCCAACCACTCCCCCAGCGCTGCCGAGGCCAGCACTGCCCCACGTCCCCNGCCATTCCCGTCCCGGTCCAGCACTCGGAAAGCCTCCCGGATCTCTGTGAAGGGAAGGGAGAAGGGAGCAGCTGTTACGGGGCAGGACTCTGTTGGCACCCGCTGCCCTTCCCAGCGCTGACTGTGAGTGTCTGATGGCCGCGGGGCAGGGTGATCGGGGGTGTTAAACCACACCCGTGAACCTCCGTGCAGCCCCACAGCTCCTGTGCACATGGATAGCCTGGGATCAGGGACACAGAACCATCAGGAAGGCTGGAAAAGCCCTCCAAGTTCGAGTCCAACCACTCCCCCAGCGCTGCCGAGGCCAGCACTGCCCCACGTCCCCAAGTGCCACATCCACGGAGCTGCTAAACCCCTCCAGGGCTGGGGACTCCACCCTGTGCCTCCCTTTCAGTGAAGAAGTAATTCCCAATACCCGACCTAAACCTCTGCTGGCACAACTTGAGGCTGTTTCCTCCCGTCCTGTCACCCTGGGCGATTTCCATCCCTTGCTCCTTCTCACAGCTCTTCTCTAATTTATAACATTTTTACAGCTCTAAACAGCCCCAGATCAATAAAAATGCTGATGGGACATAAGGAGTCACTTCCATCAATCGTCCTCAGCCTGGCTCAGCTCCTGACATCTGACTTTGGTTTGTTTTTTAACTTTTAACTGCTCCAGCCTGTGGCAGCCCCTCTCCACTCGTGTGAGTGAGGGGACACATCGAGGGACAGCTCCAGTCTCTGCTCTGTGCCAGGGACAGGGCCCAGGGAACAGCTGGAGCTGTGCCAGGGAGGGTCAGGCTGGAGATCAGGAAAGGTTCTTCCCCCCGAGGGTGCTGGGCACTGCCCAGGCTCCCCAGGGAATGGGCACGGCCCCGAGGCTGCCAGAGCTCCAGGAGCGTTTGGGCAGCGCTGCCAGGGGTGCCCAGGGTGGGGTTGTTGGGGTGTCTGGGCAGGGCCTGGGGCTGCACTGGATGATCCCTGTGGTCGTTCCCTGTCAGGATATTCCAGGATTCTGCAATCCACTCCCTCAATGTCTCTGCTCACAGACCTCTCACCTTGCAGCCCCAGACTCCCCAGATCTGCCTGTTGCTAATGAGAAGAGAAATTTCAACCTTGCAGCAGCTGGGAGCCTGTTTCACTCGAAAGGTTGGAGGTGAGGAGGGGAAAAGGTGCCAGTTCCTCAGTGCTGGTGGAGCCCTGTGCATCGGGGGATGCTCCATCACCTCCCTTCTGGGAATGGGGATGTGGGGAACACCGGCACCCCAGGGCCCACTGCAGCTGCTCCGGGGAGTTTCACCTCCATGACAAAGCATTGCACTGGAGAAGTGGGAGGGAAAACTCAGCAGGGATTTTGGGAAAAGAAACCCAAACTAATTAAAAAATTCTCCATTCTCCGTCAGAAACTGGAGGATGGAAAATGTTTGGCCTGCCCACAGTAGTCCAGGCTTTAAACTTCAGACAGGAGAATATTCCCAGTCCTCCATGGGCTGCCAGGGTCCCCTCCCTCCCGTCCCCACGGCTCAGGGGCCACCAGACCCCACAGAGAGGCTGCAGGGAACCTCTGGATGTTCCTGGGACAAAGGCAGGAGCACCAGAGCCCACCAAGGGATGGTTCTGGTGGTCTTTGCTAGGCTTTATTTGAAGCTTTACCATTCAAAATCTGCTCTTAAACCACCTCACCCAGGTTCAGCCCCTTCCCTGCTCCCGTTCCCATGGGCTGCTTCCTGCCTGGGTAATTCCCAGGGGAAGGAAGGGCTGGGCCCCCTCCAGGACTGCTGATAATCCCCCCAGCTGTGGTTATCTCCATGAGATGGGATCAGTGTAACCCAGAGCCCAGTGCCGCACAGGGGGAAGGGCTCGTTCACTCCGAGGAATCTGGGGCCACATCTCCAATCCCCACGCTCCGGGCTCAGCTCTGCAGCAGCTGTGACTTCCTGAAGCTGAATTCCCTTTGTCCCAGGTGGGAGGGAAAGGTGGGGAGGCTGCTCAAAGCATCGACTCAGAATTCCAGGAGCCTTTGGAGCAGGACTGAATCCCACCAGGCTCTGCCGGCTGCAGGGAAATCTGTCAGGCACGGTCCTGAGAGCTCGGCACAGTAAATACCACACCCAAATCAGTGCATGGGAAAATAAACTCCTGACAGAAAGCAGAGAATGAGATTCATCACAGGGAGCTGGGAGAGGATTTCAGGGAGTAAAAGGTGAGTCTGGAAAAGTTTGCATGGAAGTGCGAGCGATCCAAGTGCCAGGGATAGACGGCAGGGATGGAGGACGCCCGTGCAGGGCTCTGCTGTGGAGTGCCCAACCCCAGCCTCCGTGGGGGCCCTCCCCAGGCACACCCACCCCAAGAGCTGCGTTACCAGCACTCAGCCAGTGAGCCCTGAGCACAGCAGACACCCCCCACTTCAGGTTCCTCTCAGAGACCTGAACTTCTGACCAAGGCTGGCACATCCTTCCCAAACCCACTCCCTGCACCACCCGGAGCCCTTCCCCTCCCCTCTCTATAAATACCACTTGTGCAGAGGTAGCTGTGAGCTATTTATAGGCTGAAGGCGCTGTGCAGGAGCAGTGTGACCTCAGGCAGAGCCTCCTCGTCATCTCACCATGGAACGACTCCTCCTCGTCCCCTTCTCTCCCCAGGGGTTATTCCCAGGCACCTGCAGGTGCTGCCCGTCCTGAGCACCCTCCCCAAACCCTGCCCTGCTCCCAAACCCCGCTCCAGGGCCCCGTGGCCCCTGGCTGCCCCTCACCTTCCCCTCCAGCTGTTCCATTCCATTACCCAAAGCTAAAAATACGGCAGCGCTTTCCCCAGATGACTTTCCCCACCAAGTCACCATGGCAACAGATGCTCCTGGCTCAGAGCTGCCAGGGGATGTGCTCCATGGAGTCGATCCCTCCACAGGCTGTGCTGGGGCTTGGGAGAAGCTTTGGGATCTTTCCCATTCCAGCACCTCCCCAGGGACGCTTTGCCCTGATCCCAAGAGGCAGAGCCCTGCTGTGGCTTTAAGGATCACAGGGGGTGGGTGTCAAGGTGCTGCTGCCCCAGGAGCTGCCCTCTCCCCCTGCCCAGCCTGGATGGCAGCAGGGAAAACCAAGCTCGTGGATCAGCCCTCCCTGGGGGTCAGCAATCCCAGTATTTATTCCTCTTTCCCTGAGCAGTGTCTCCATTGACCCCCAGCTGTGGGCAGCTGGCACAGAACTGCAGCAGAGGATGAAGGGAAAAAAGAAGAGAAACCAGGAAAAGTCAGAGCAGAGGAAGTTCATCCTGCCCCATGGAATCACGGAATCCTGGAGGGATTTGGGTTGGAAGGGACCTTAAAGCTCCTCTCACTATCCCGGGCTGCTCCTGATAACGCCTTCGTTAGAGACCTCAGAGAGGCAGTGGCCACAACATGAATGGAATTCCCAAATGATCCGTGGCTGGGAAGAATGGGAAGGGTGAGAAGTCCAGCAGGGAGGAAGGAACAAATCAGTCAAGGTTTGGGGACAGAAGGGGCTGAGGCAGCAGGACCAGGGCTGAGAGGTTTCCCAGGAAAGTTTCTCCCGATGTTTTTCCCGAGGTGTGAAGATTTGTGTCCCGCAGGAGCTCCGAGCTCAGCACTCCCTTCCCGGAGCTATTTGAGCATTCCAGAGCTGTGCAGGGAAAGTGGGGGAGCTGTGTTTGCTTTTAATTCATTGCCTCTCTCCCGTCCCATTGAACATCTGCACTCCCCAGCTTCCCGATTACCGAGCACATGTCCAACCAATCCCCCTCCTCCGGGAGAAACAGGGAAGAGGCTGGGAAAAGGAGGATTTTTCGTTACCTTTCTGAAGGGCACAAACAGCGCTGCCAGAGCCGGCCCTGACACCCAGCCCGGCAAGGGCTTAACTCCCCACCCGCATCCCCAAAATCCCTCCTCTCGCGCTGCTCCTGCTCCAGCCCTTCCCTCCCCAGCACCTCTCCCTGCTCCTGGTGACCTTCCCGCTCATCCCGGCTCCCTGCCGGGTTGGTTTCCAGCCATTTCCCTGGGCACCCATCGTTAGTTCTGTCGTGTCTCCTGGAGGAGGAGGAATAACGAATCGCTGGGGAATTAATTCCATCACATCCCCCGGCCACCCTCGGCCGGTTTGGGATGTAAATCCCACCCTCCAAGCGTCATTCCCCCGCTCCAGCCAGAGTCCCGCGCGGGGTATCCATCAGTGAGATAAGAGCCGAGATAACTCCGCCCCAAATCTCCCAGCTCATCCCAGCCCTTAACTGCACTTTCGGGCCCCCAGAACAATGGGAACTATCTGAAAGCTGCGAACAGCTCGTCCTTGAGTGAACCGGGGAGTGAGGCTTGAACTACGACGGCTAAAAAAATGGAAATTTCCAGCCCTCCATCTGCTATTCTCACTCTTGGGTTTTTGGGTGGGTTTTTTTAAATTGCTGCAAATTGCAACAAACTGTCAAAATAACCCCGTTTTTATCTAATGGCAACGCCCCCTCCCCCCCCCCCCCCCAGCGCGTTCCGATGGAAAGTGTCAAAATATTTCACTCGGGTTTTTGGGATCTCAGCAAAGCCGCTCAGCGCCTCGGATCGAGCTCTCAGCACGCCCCGGGGCCGCGGCCTCCGAGCTGCTGCGGCCTCCGGCTCCAGGGCCGGGCAGCATCCCCCAAACCCGGCAGGGCTGCGCTGGAATGGGGCACAAACAGCAGGAATTCCAGCGGCTCCGGTGCCCCGGCGGCTCGCAGGGACACGGCAAAGCGACAAACAAGCCCGGCACCGCTGCGAGATCCCTGCCCATCCCTGCCCCTCCCTGCCCATCCCTGCTCCTCCCTGCCCCTCCCTGCCCCTCGGAGCCCAGGGCCGGGGCTGCTGTGTCCCTAGAGGGGTTGTTTGACACGGAATTTGGCGGATTTTTATTTATCTCTCCCTTTCCCCAAGAAAAAAAAAGATTTGTGGGAAGGACGTTTTCAGTGGTTGTGCCCCCAAACACACTGAGCACTTCCAGGTACCCCGGGAATCCCCATTCCCGTGGAAATGCACCGCAGAACGAGTGGCTGCTGCTCCCAGAAAGCTCTTTTAGGATTGGGAATCCTTGAGGGCAGGCTGGGGGGACAGCAGCACCGCGGTCCCGCAGGTGTCAGAGGGATTTGGCAAAACAGCAGCTTCCACTCCTCCCTATAAATTTCCCTGCAGTGGAAATTCCTGCGGGAGACAAGCTCAAAGCATGGCCCCCAGCACCAGGGGAAGGGTGGGGGGGGGGCTGTGCCGTGACCCCACCAGGAAATCGGGAGCAATAATCAAGTTCTCAGTGCCTGGGAAGGGCCAGGCTGGGCCTGAGGGATGAGGGATGAACTTGGAATGAAGGAGGTGAGGAGGGTTTTGGAGAGCAGCAAATGCCAGGAGAGAGAACAGGACTCGGCTCACGGAGTCCTGGAATGGTTTGGGTTGAAGGGACCCTAAAGCCCCCCCGGTGCCACCCCTGCCATGGCAGGGACCCCTCCCACTGTGCCAGGCTGCTCCCAGCCCCAGTGTCCAGCCTGGCCTTGGGCACTGCCAGGGATCCAGGGGCAGCCACAGCTGCTCTGGGCACCCTGTGCCAGGGCCTCCCCACCCTCCCAAGGAAGGGCTTTGACTCCACGTGTGAGGGGGCAGGAAGAGGGAGGGGACGCTCCAGGGACAGGGAAAAGCCATTTCAGGTGAAGAGCACCACTGGTGGAGGAACAAAGGGATATGAGGGAATTTAGCCTCACTCAGAAGGAAGTTCCAGGGGTGAGCACTGGGAACAGGGCTCTGTCCCCTCTGGGCAGCTTTGGGGACCCGGTCACCCCCAGCAGCAGCATCCGGCTCCAGGGGCCTCTTCCAGCCTGCTGAGAATATTTTTACCCCAAATACTTCAATTTTGATATCCTGTATCAAATATTTCGGTGCACACTGCAGCAGTCGGCACAAACCCATGGAGATTCCATGTTAATTCCTACAGGTGATCCCACATTAATTCCTACAGGTGATTCCATATTAATTCCTACAGGTTATTTCATGTTCTCATAGGTGATTCCATGTTAATTCCTACAAATGATTTCATGTTAATTCCTACAGGTGATTCCATATTAATTCCTACAGGTTATTTCATGTTCTTACAGGTGATCCCACATTAATTCCTACAAATTATTCCATGTTAATTCCTACAGATAATTCCATGTTAATTATTCAGGTAATTCCGTGTAAATCCTACAGATAATTCCATGTGAATTCCTACATGAGGGCTCATGTTCTGGGTTTCATCATCTCTCAGTTCCTGCTGGAAACCTTTCCTCAGATCTTCATCCTCCCCTCCTGCTGCATCCCTGGCTCCGTGGATCTCCACCAGGAGCCTCCAGAAGGATTTTTGGGCTCCCGCCCCCAGCCCTGGCATCACAAACAGCAGCACCAGGCCCAGGGCACTGCCCAAGCCGATGTCCCAGCTCTGCTCCCTGGATAAAATCAGCTTTTGTGCCACATCCACTGCAAATCCCCATCACCCTGCAGGGATGGGGGTGGGGACAGCACCTCATGTCCCCATTCCAGAGGGGTTTTGGTCTCCTGGTGATGCCAGGATGATTTTTGCTTTTTCTTTTATACCCCTTTTATACACTCTCTTATACAGCTTTTATGTGTTCTTAGTGCTTTTAGCCCCCCCAGTTATAATTCTTTAAGTTTGATCACTTCCCTCAGACCCAATATCCCGTTAAGCCAAGAGCCCAAACACCCTGGGAACCCCAGACCCCGAGGGCCTCTCCAGAACACATTCTGTAAACAAAGCCAGGCCCAGCCAGGGGAAGGTTCCTCGCTGAGGGGTCTCGCTGGAGTCCCTCCCTGGGCAATCTTTGATAGATGTGCTAATTAGCAAGGCCTCTAATTGCGCACACATCACATCGTGGGGGGCCATTTCTCCGGGGGGCATTTCGGGGTGCATTTCGATGTGCATTTCGGCGCCCCTGAGGGTCCTTCAATAAACACCGAGGTAAAACCCTTTTCCCTCTTAACTGTGTTCAGCTCTTAATTTTTAGACCGGGAAAAGGCGTCACTGGGACAAGCTGTGGGGACAGCACCTCCTGTCCCCATTCCAGAGGGGTTTTGGTCCCCTGGCACAAGCTGTGGGACCCTGAGGGACGCTGGCTGAGGTTCCACCACAGACACCCCTCCTGTGACTCGTCCAACACAAAACCTCTGCAGGAAAGGAGAGGGGCTCCAAACACCCAGACAAATCCAGGGAATTCCCCAGCCCCGGCACAGGCTCCCCCTGGGTTTCCCTGCCTGGGATTACTGACCATGGGAGCAGCCCCAGAGCTGCCCTGCCCTGGGTGGGCTCGGGGGCCTCCCCAGCTCTGCTGGTCCCGAGATGGGAGGACAGAGCCAGGAATTCTGTGAGGCTTCCTGGAAGTTCTGCAAGCCAGGATGGGCAAGGTTGGGGGAAAATGCGTTACCCAGCCTCGATGGAAAAGGAAAAGGAAAAAGAAGAAGAAAATGAGACAGAAAAAGAAAGAAAAAGAGAAAAAGAGAAAAAAGGAAAAAAAATAAAATAAAAA
>VXBT01004885.1:13108-23319 GCA_013400235.1 Oriolus oriolus
AAAGGAAAGGAGGAAAAAAGAAAGGAAAAGGGGGGAAAAGAAAAGGAAAAGAACAAAAATAATATGAAGAAAAAGATTTTTAAAAAGGGAGAAAGAATAATAAAAAGAGGAAAAAGAAGAAAAGGAAAAAGAAAGAAAAAAGGGAAAAAGAGAAGAGAAAGGAAAAGGGAAAGGGGAAAAAAAATGAGGAGGAGAAGAAGAAGAAGAGGAGAAGAAGGAGAAGAGGAAAAGAAGAAGAAGAAAAGAAAAAGAAGATAACCAAGCAAAAGCAAAAGCAGTAACTCCCCACACTGAAAGGGGATCAGCACCTCAAGGCAGATAAATTTCCGAGTCCTGCTGCGCCTTTTGTTTACAACTCTAGAACCCGCTGCTAAAAGGCTGAATGAGGAGGGAATAAATTTCCAGTTTTCAAGAGAAAGCTCCATCTCCCTTTCACAGCTCCCTTCTGCTCCCTCCTCCTTCCGCAGGGCAGTGCGGAGCGGAGTGGAGCGCTTCCCTCCCGGAGCCTCCCCTGCTCCAGCTCCCGCTCATCCCGCACATCCCTGCTCATCCCGCACATCCCCGCTCATCCCGCACATCCTGCTCATCCCGCACATCCCCGCTCATCCCGCACATCCTGCTCATCCCGCACATCCCCGCTCATCCCGCACATCCTGCTCATCCCGCACATCCCCGCTCATCCCGCACATCCTGCTCATCCCGCACATCCCCGCTCATCCCGCACATCCTGCTCATCCCGCACATCCCCGCTCATCCCGCACATCCTGCACATCTCTGCCCCTCCCTGCCCCTCCCTGCCCATCCCTGCCCCTCCCTGCCCATCCCGGCTGTCCCGGCAGCCCCACGGGATTGTTCCACTCCCCACGTTCGTTTTTGGATGGCTCAGCCATAGCCCTGGGATGTCTGGGATGTGTCTGGAGCTGCTGCCGTGGTTTTGGGCCATCGAGCCGCAGTCCCTGAGCCCGAGGGGACGCTGCTGGGCAGGAACAGGTAACGAGCTCCGGGCCCTGCCCACCGGGAGCCATCGGATTCGGGATTGCTGGGCTCCCATTGATGCTGAGGGGATCGTGGCTGCCCATCCTTCCCTCTGATCGATGGATGGAATTTGCATCCTGCTCTGATTTTCTGCTGGCACGGGCTCTGTACAGCTGCCGCCAGAACCCCTCGGTCTGTGCCCAGTAGGAAACAGAACCTCTCCCTTCACGGGCAGCTCCTTCCCTTGATTCCTGCAGTCTTTACCGAGCTTTGAGCACTCTCTGTTGGGAATTCACTGCCCGATATTCCCGTGCCATCTGGAATAACGGCCCCGGAGCAGCCATGCAGGGACCATTTGTTACAAGTGCTTTGAACACCCTGAGAGCTGACTCTGACAAAGGTGATGAGCTGGGATCCTCTTCCCCACCCCAAAGTCACCCTCCAGTCAGGACAGGCAGTGCCTGCAGCAAGTTTCCCTGGAGTTCCATTGCTTTCCCAATCCCTCTGCCTTTAATTAACTTCCCACTAAGCCCGGGTTAATAAGGCCTTACTGTGGTTTTACTCAGGACCAGAGAAGGGCTTTGGACCCTGCTGAGTCTGCTCAGGACTTGTTGAGCCCATGGTGAAATTTTCCTTCTTATTCCCCCAGTTCCTCCAGGTGAGATGGGAGCAGTACCTCCAGCATCCCTCTCATTCCTTTCCTCTCTGATTTCCTGGAATCCTGGACTGGTTTGGGTTGGGAGGGACCTCAAAGCCCATCCAGTGCCACCCCTGCCATGGGCAGGGACACCTCCCACTGTCCCAGGCTCCTCCCAGCCCCAGTGTCCAGCCTGGCCTTGGGCACTGCCAGGGATCCAGGGGCAGCCACCCCCTGTGGCCCTGGATTAATTCCCACTCCTTGTTTCTCCAATATCCCATCCAAGGTGAGCGCCTGCCCCTGGGACAGACCACGCTGTGCCTCTGATTTCAGGCTTTTCACCCAAAAATTCCCTGTTCCTGTGCATTTTCTGCTCCCCAAGCCCCAGAATCTTTTCCATCCTGGAAAAAGCTTTTCTCCATAAAGGCCTGAGTGATTCCAACACAGAAATGCTTCCCTGGGAGCACAGCTGGTGAGCGTGAGCCCCGCAAACAAATCCCACTTTCCACATCCTCTCTGTCTCTGTCTGCTCCCTGCTGTGAGCTCAGGAAAGGAGCCACAGTCCCGGCTGCAGAGGAGGAAAGGCAGCACCAGCTCTGCTTGGAAAGGAGACTTTCTGGGCAGGACTGGGCAGTGCCAGGACTCCCCCCTTGCTCCGAGCCTCGGACACAAACTCTGCTCTCTGTGCAGAGGACCCCAAACTCAAATGCAGAATTAAACTCAGATTTTTGCCCTTGCTTTGGGGCAGTTTTCCCTTTGTTCTCCCTTTCCCTAAACTGGGCACCTCCTCATCCTCTGGGGCTGCCAATCTCTGCCATCTCCAAACTCCACTGAGCACTTTCTGCCTCCAAGGGACCTCTGTGCACCCCCAAACCCCTGAGGAACCAGGAACAGCCCGGCTGTAGCTGAGGCTGTAACCTCAGTCCCCATCACCCGAACCTGCAGCCCCGAGGCTCCCTAATTCCCTGGGAAATTCCCAAACAAACTCAGGATTGCCACCAGATAAGGAGCAGATAGCACCAAGGGCTGGGAGCTCTCCCAGTGCAGAGGGACGTGGGAGGAATCCCGGCTGCAGCAGAGGGATGGGCTGGGAACTGCCTGGAGCACAGATTCCACAATTCCATGCTCCACTGGATTTTGGGCAGCCTGGCTCCCTCAGCCTCAGCCTCCTGGCAGCTAGGATGGAGAAAAAAAGGGTTAATTCCAAACATTCCAGCTGAAAGAAAGGTGAGGAAAACTCAGAAAAAGAAGAAGAGAAACAAGAAGAAAATGAGAAAGAAGGAAGAGGGAAAAGAGGTTAAAAAAAAAGAAGAAAAAACAAAAGCAAAAGAAAGAGAAAGAGGAAAAAAGGTAAAAACAAAAAAAATAATAAAAAGACAATAAAACAAAAACAAAGAAAAAGAAAAAGAAAAAGAAAAAGGGAAAAGAAAGTAAAAGGGAAAGGAAAACAAAACGGAAAGAAGGGAAAGGAAAACAAAAAGGAAAAAAGAAAAGAAAACAAAAGGTAAAGGGAAAAAAGAAAGAAAAAAAAAGAAAAGAAAAGGGAAAATCAAGGAAAATAAAAATAAAAGGAAAAGAAAGGAAAAGGAAAAGAAAAAGAAAAAGAAAAAAGGAAAAGGAAAAGAAAGGAAAACAAAAACTGAAAAAAAGGAAAACAAAAGCAAAAAGGAAAAAGGGAAAGAAAAGGAAAACAAAATAATTTTAAAAAAGGAAAAATAAAAAAGAAAAAGGAAAAGCAGAAAAGGAAAAAAAAAAGGAAAAGGAGAAAAGGAAAAGGAAAACAAAAAGGAAATAGAAGAAAAAGAAAGGGAAAAGGAAAATGAAAAGGAAAAGGAGCTTTTGGCCAGCCCGGCTGCCTCTCCCTCAGCCTTCCAGCAGCTGGGATCAGGCCACGATGGAGCAAAAGGGTTAATTCCAAATATTCCGGCCAAAAGAAAGGTGAGGAAAGTTGGGAATTAATCCCCCTTTGGTTTGGTTTTCTTTCCTTGCCATGGCTTTGCAGTGGAACAGAACCAAAGCTCATCCATCATTCCTGTTGGGAATGGCTTCCCGAAAAGGCTTCGCCCCACTGAGATCCCAGTATTTCATGGCCCCATTATTTAATATTTTAAACACTGAAATCATCAATTCCAAAGGAAATATTGCAGCATTCCCAGACCAAAGCCCTTCCATTATTTCTGGCTGAAAGGGCCGTAGTCAACAGGGACTGGAGTCAAATCTGCATTTTGGCGATGGAAAAGGTTTCCATGGAAGAATTCCAGTCAGCTTCGTAAAGTCTAAAGCAGTTTGGGAAAGCTTTTCCCAAAGCATCACAGGAGTGTTTCCCTTTGGGGACAGGGAGCCCAGAAAACCCCACAGCAGCACTTCCAGCCCCTCTGCAAAACTGCCACGGCTCCAGCAGCTTTGTCAGCAATTCCCAAGCATGTCCCTGTGCAGAGAGCAGCAACCCCACTGCAAATCCCCCCAAACCCTGCATCTCGCCCTGGAGCTGCCCTGGGAGTGTCCACTCGCTCCGGCCGAGGGTCCCTCCCGAACACCGGCAGCGAGGCTGGGGCCGCACCCTGGAGGGGGACGGAATTCCTGTGGGTTTCATCCCCAGGCAGGCTCCAGCCGCAGCTCCTGGCATGTGGGACAGGTTCTGCCCTGCATCTGCTGTCCCCAGCTGCTGTCCCGCTGGCCGGGGGCTGTCCCAGGCTGCCGCACCCCGAGGATCCCAGAATTAATTAGGTTGGAAAAGACCTCAAGATCATCAAGTGCAGCCATCAACCACCCCACGCTCACCGCGGGGAGCTCTGCCCAGAGCCCTCCTCCAGCAGCTGGGAATCCTCTCCTGGGCAGGCCTGGGATGCTGGGAAAACCAGAGAGCTACTGCAGGGTCAGGGGGACACTGCCACAAATCCCCGTCCTAAACCCAGCCCCAAATCCCAGCGGGGCTCCCTCAGCTCCTGCTCTGCTGGGCTGGGGCATGGCTGCAACTGGGAGGGAAAGGGAAGGGATTTTAACAACAATTATTGCAAATTAACCTCCAAAATTATTGCAAATTAACCTCCCTCTGCACTGGGATGGGATTGCTAAAGGTCACCCCCTCCCGGGGTTTTCCTGAGCCAAGCCGTGCCCAGCCGGATTTCCAACCAAAGAAATCAGGGAGAGCAGCTGGAAAGGCAGCGTCAAATATCCACCTCTGGAAATGGAAAGGGATAACTGGGAATGTGAAGGGATAATTGGGAATGTAAAGGGGTAACTGGGAATGTAAAGGGATAACTGGAAATGGAAAGGGTTAATTGGAAATGTAAAGGGATAACTGGGAATGTAAAGGGTTAATTGGGAATGTAAAGGGATAATTGGTAATGTAAAGAGTTAATCAGAAATGTAAAGGGATAACTGGGAATGTAAAGGGATAATTGGGAATGTAAAGGGGTAACTGGAAGCTGCTCACTGATGGGAACAAATTTCCTCTCCTGATTTGGGGACTTCATCCCTGAAGGAGACTCAGTGGAACCTGCCAGGTCCCAGGGATATGGAGAGACCTGCAAGGACCCTCCCGATTCTGCAAATCCAGAGGGATTTCTACTTCCAAAGTACTTAATAGCAGGTGTAGGAGAAGCTTTCCTGGGTTTCTTTTTCCTCTGTTTACGTTTTGCAGAAAACAGGGAAAATTGCTGTACTAGAAACCTTGAATCCTCCAAATGTTCCAGGAGAGCAACTGAAATATTTGCATTTCTCTCCTGTTTGGTGGTTTGAATGAAAGTGCAGCTCCTGCACATCAAAGGCCCATAAAAATAAAGCCTTCCTGAGAATAAATCTCTGTTCTCTCTCTGTGTGCTGTGCACCTGAAAGCAGTCCTTGAGAATTCCACTGGAAAATCGTGTTGGAGGCAAGCACAGGCAATCCGGCTTGAAAGGGATTGCTCTCCTTGCAAGCTTTACTGACATTTTAAATAATGCTGAAGAACTCATTTCTTTTCATTTCCTACCTTTCACTAACACCTTTTTCTTTTTTCTCTCTTTTTTTTTTTTGTCCTGCCCTAAAAGCAGGAGCTTGGCAGCTCCTCTGGTGGAATGAAGACAAACATTGCTGGAATGAGGAAGAGAAATGAGATTTGGGCTCGTTGCTGGTGCTGACTGCCTGGACACCAAAAACAACCTCACTGTTTTACTCCCTGCAGATGGCCAGATCCCTCTGGGTGAGCCAGCAGTTGGCAGAATCGCCTCAGGGTGCTTCTCCAAGGTTTAGCAGTCCCTGGAGCCACTGTGGAGTAGATGAATTTTAAATCCTCCCCAGGTTCCGTTCCCAGATCCTGGGAGCAGCCCCCGAAGCCCCTCTGGGTGCATCAAATTCCAGGGACGAAGAACCTGGAGGTTTCTGGCTCTGGTTTAAGATGACCCCAGCAGGTGCCCAGGTGGCCAAAAGCACCGTGGGCTGTGCCAGGAACAGGGCAGGGATTGTCCCCTTTGTCCCCTGTGCCGGCGCTGCTGAGCCCCCCTCGAGGGCTGTGTCCAGTCCTGGGCCCCTGGGGACAGCACAGACCCTGAGGGGCCGGAGCGTGTCCAGGGCAGGGAACGGAGCTGGAAAGGGGCTGGAGCCCCAGGAGCGGCTGAGGGAGCTGGGAAAGGGGCTCAGCCTGGAGCAAAGGAGGCTCAGGGGGGACCTTGTGGCTCTGCACAACTCCCTGACAGGAGGGGGCAGCCGGGGGGGTCGGGCTCTGCTCGCAGGGAACAGGGACAGGAGGAGAGGGAACGGCCTCAGGCTGGGCCAGGGGAGGCTCAGCCCTGGATCCTCAGCACAGCAGGGCCAGGGAGCTCCTGGAGCGGGGCCAGCACCGGCTGGGAAGATGAGGAGGGCCTGGAGCATCTCCGTGCCCAGGACGGGCTGCGGGAGCCGGGGCTGCTCAGCCTCGAGATGAGCCCCAGCTGAGAGGGGCCCTCGGGCCTGGCTGTCCCTGGCTGCAGGGAGGGCTCCGAGCAGGGCCCGGGCTCTGCTCCGGGGGCCCAGCAGTGGCACCAGAGCCACGGGCAGGGCCTGAGCCCGGCAATTCCCCTGCACAGGAGGCACAACTTCTGCCCTGGGCACTGCCCAGCCCTGCACAGGCTGCCCAGGGAGGGGCTGGAGTCTCCCTCAGCGGGGATATTGCAGAGCCCTCTGCACACAATCCTGTGCCCTGTGCCCTGGGATGGCCCTGCCTGAGCAGGGGGGTGGCACCAGTGACCCTCTGGGGTCCCTTCCAGCCTGGCCCAGCCTGAGACTCTGGGATACTCAGGAGAAACAAAAACTACATCAGGATTTACATCAGCGTGCCACAGATCACAGAGTCTGAGATGGAGACAAGGCCACCAGAAGTGAGAGGCAGGGAATGCTCAGAGCACAGAGCTCTGCTGCTCCTTCATCACCTCGGCTGGAAACCAGCCTGGCTCATCCCAGTGAAACCAGAGGCAGATTCCATCCCATCTTCCACTTCCCCAGCACTGGTTCCCATCCAGATGGATGCACCGAACACGTGAGCTGCCTTCGGAGGCTGTTCTGTGCTTGAGAAGGAGGCAGCAAAGCTGCAGGCACAGCAGGGCTCTTCAGAGGGCTGGGTTAATTAACTGCTGTGATATCAGACCTGAGTGGCTCCTGACACACAATCACAGGGCATTGTCGGAGCTGGGAAAAGCCGTGTAACCCCTGCCTTTATCATCATCTCGCTCCTGCTCACTCGATCCCTCCAAAACACATCCCACGGTCACATTTCAGTGGCCACTTCCGTGTCTGCTGGTCCTTGGAACAAATGAACATTTCTAAAAATACCGGAAAATCTCAGAAGCTGAGCACACCACCAGGCACAGAGGCTGCAGCTGCGCTCCAGAGCTGGCATTAAAATTCCAGTGAGCGGCTCTGAACTCCAGAGAAGTCCAGCTTAAGCTCTTCTTTGGAGGAGATAATTTATGCTGGGCCATCCATCTCTGTCTGGGAGGCAGAGCCACACCTGAGGTGGGGACAGCCTTTCCCAAGAGTGCTGAGGTGACAGAGGCAGCCACGACTCCTCTGTGTGACTGCTGGAAAATCCCTGGGAAAGGTGCTGCCAGGATACAGGTGATGGCTGGGAAATCCTCCAGCAGCGGTTTGAGCCTCTTCTTGCTCATCCTCCTGACAGATGCACCCCTGGAGTGCCCTTTCCCTGTGGGTTCCATCATTCCCTCCTCTCCTGCCCCACCACGCAGTGAGATCCCTGTCCCCCAGGAACCTGGGGCCACCTCCCACCACACCCCGGCTTCGAGTCATTCCTGCTTTATTCCCTTTCTCTCAAGCCAGCCTCGCGCTGCCCATTCCCTGCCCTTCTCCAGTTCCCTCCTTCCTTCTCTGCTGCATCTCATGCACGGCACAAGAATCCCTGCCTGATTCCCAGCCCCAATCCCTGCCTGATTCCCCAATCCCTGCCTGATTCCCAGCCCCAATCCCTGCCTGATTCCCCAATCCCTGCCTGATTCCCAGCCCCAATCCCTGCCTGATTCCCGAGTCCCTGCCTGACTCCCAGCTGGCATTCAGAGCCTCCTTTGCCACTCCTCCAGATCCAAAGGCAGCAGGGATGCTGAGGCCTCATTAATCCCAGACACGCCTCCCCCTTTCCCTGCTCCCCGTGATTCCAGGTGGGAATTAGGCTGAGGACTCAGCCCCGAGCCAGGCTGGGCCCAGCCCATAGGTCCCTGTGGGATGAGGAGCTGATTTTGGGAAGGTGAAGCCCGGACTGTCCCTGGCAGTCTCTGCCCAGCCCGGGGGTCTCTGGGCACGGGAGATGCTGCTCTGCCCAGAGCACAGAGCTGCTCCCCAGGGCGCAGGCCGGACGGGTCCTGGGCGTTGTAACACAGAGCTCCCTCCATCCCAATCACCCTGGCTGAACATCCCAAACTGAAAGGGGTTATTAATAAACCAGCCCCGCGTCAGGCGTCAGCAGAGCCTCACGCTGGATGCGCGGTGATTTATACACAAAGCAAAACAGATCAGTCTCACATTGCTGGAAAAGGACACCAGATGCCTTTGACGTCACCTAAATTATCTCTATTTTTAAAAGTTACTCTTTCCCGTTTGCTGCCAACTCAGAAAGTCCAATTTGCCAAGATAATCTATCGAGTGGGGATGAAGATTTCCAAAGTTGAAGTGTCGGTCTCTTAGCAACCGTAGTACTCTTTGTGTGAAACGGAGCCCAGGCGTCTCCTGCAGCCGTCCCTGCGCCTCATCAGCGAATTCCCGGTAAAGACACGGTATTGGAGAACCGTCACCTAGGATCCAGGAGCCAGCCAAACACACCCAGTCCGTGTTCCCGCTGCTCAGAGGGATATTTATAGCAGGGAGACATGGCAGGGAAGGATGTGGCATCTCTTATTCATGCAAGGGACTGGGTAAGAAATGAGAATGTGGGAGAAGAAAGGTGCAGCAAGAGCTGATGAGAAAAACAACATAAAATCATGGGGAGAACTTCCTCCAGCTGGGCCTGGTTCAAGCGGTGGCCTTTGGGTGGTGGGCAGGGGTGAGAGGAAAGAAAAGCTCCCTTTCCTTGCCTGCTCTGCCTCCAGCCCAGTGTTTGGAGCCGTTTGCTGCCTCCCTTTCCCCAAACCTGTCAGAGCTCCGGAAAGGGCTTTTGCCTCCCACATCCACATCTGCCTCTCCCAGCCCCGCACAAGCTCCGGCTCCTGGGAAGCTTTCTCTGGGTGACACCTCGAGGTGCTCTGCAGAGAGCTGCTGGAGAAGGGCGTGGAACTGTTTTGGATGGAGAAGGGGTGACACAAAGAAGGGGTGACACAAAGAAGGGGTGACACAAAGCCTCTTCTCTGTCCTGTCCCTGTGGAGCTCCTGTGCTGCCCACCCAGCAATTCCGGCCTTTTTCCTTCACAAACATAACAAAAACTTCAGAAAAAAATGGAAGCACGACTCCTGACTCACTATTTCAGCACAGATGGCCTAAAGATGGGTCCTTACCTCCCTAAAGCTGGTTCCTTACCTCCCTAAAGATGGGTCCTTACCTCCCTAAAGCTGGTTTCTCACCTCCTTGCATCCCTGCAGGGCTCTGTGACCAAGCCATGCCCTGTCCCTCTGTCCCCAGGCTCAGCCTGGAGGTTTCCCTGGGCTGAGTCCCCCTCCCTGAGCAGCGGGAGCAGGGCCAGGGCCGTGCTCTGCACGTGAGGATCAGAACACGAGCGGTTTGGGGTTTTTGGCACCATCCTCTGCCCAGGATCCCCGTGGGGGTATCCCACAGCCTGCACACAGATCACACTAATCCTGCTGGCTGCTGGTGGCCAAGAGTAAGGGCAAGGAGGCATTTCCTGGGCCTGGAGCCATTGGAATTGCACCTCTGGGTTGGCAGGAGCAGGAGCAGCTCTGAGCTGGGCCGTGCCCCTCCTGCTGCCCTGCAGCCACCCCACAGCCCCAGGCAGGGCAGGATTCCGGGTGTGTCTGTCCCAGGTGTGACTGTCCCGGGTGTGCCTGTCCCGGGTGTGTCTGTCGCAGGTGTGACTGTCCCGGGTGTGCCTGTCCTGGGTGTGCCTGTCCCAGGTGTGCCTGTCCCGGGTGGGACTGTCCCAGGTGTGCCTGTCCCGGGTGTGACTGTCCCGGGTGTGACTGTCCC
>VXBT01004885.1:24057-34934 GCA_013400235.1 Oriolus oriolus
TGTCCCAGGTGTGCCTGTCCCAGGTGGGAGTGTCCCAGGTGTGCCTGTCCCGGGTGTGACTGTCCCGGGTGTGCCTGTCCCTGGTGTGCCTGTCCCAGGTGGGAGTGTCCCAGGTGTGACTGTCCCGGGTGTGACTGTCCCGGGTGTGACTGTCCCAGGTGTGCCTGTCCCAGGTGTGACTGTCCCGGGTGTGACTGTCCCGGGTGTGACTGTCCCAGGTGGGAGTGTCCCAGGTGAACCTCCTGGAGCAGCACTCAGCCTTGGATGGGAGCAAGATCCTGGGCAGCAGCCCTGGGGCGGGCAGCGGGCACTCCCGCACCGAGCCAGCAGCCCCAGCTCCCACAGCTTCCACAAACAGAGCAGGACCTCTCTGTTCCTTATCTCCCAGCAGAGAAGAGGAAAAGGGAAACAATTCCACCTCTCCTCTGCTCCAACTCTGATCTCAGCTCTCCAAGTACCGCTGACCCTATTTCCAGAGTGCTCTCCAAAGCGTCCCACGAATAATTCCATTATTTCCTGTTGTTTAGGATGTGGGGATTGCTCTGCACTCAAGGGCACAGGGAAGAGAAGCCGAGTGCCTTTGGATTTACAAGGCAGAGCAGCTTCCCCCTTTTCCATCAGCTGGATTATCCAGGTGGTTTTATCCTGGCACGGGAAAAATGCTGGGGAAATGATCCCGAGCTGAGTGTGCAGCACCGGATTCCAGGGGTACCGGGAGCAGTCAGGGTGACAGGGAGCTGTGGCACTGCCAGGGGCACTGGGAGCAGGGTGACAGGGAGCTGTGGCACTGCCAGGGGCACACTGCAGTGTGACAGGGAGCTGTGGCACTGCCAGGGGCACACTGCAGTGTGACAGGGAGCTGTGGCACTGCCAGGGGCACTGGGAGCAGGGTGACAGGGAGCTGTGGCACTGCCAGGGGCACACTGCAGTGTGACAGGGAGCTGTGGCACTGCCAGGGGCACACTGCAGTGTGACAGGGAGCTGTGGCACTGCCAGGGGCACTGGGAGCAGGGTGACAGGGAGCTGTGGCACTGCCAGGGGCACACTGCAGTGTGACAGGGAGCTGTGGCACTGCCAGGGGCACACTGCAGTGTGACAGGGAGCTGTGGCACTGCCAGGGGCACTGGGAGCAGGGTGACAGGGAGCTGTGGCACTGCCAGGGGCACACTGCAGTGTGACAGGGAGCTGTGGCACTGCCAGGGGCACACTGCAGTGTGACAGGGAGCTGTGGCACTGCCAGGGGCACTGGGAGCAGGGTGACAGGGAGCTGTGGCACTGCCAGGGGCACACTGCAGTGTGACAGGGAGCTGTGGCACTGCCAGGGGCACACTGCAGTGTGACAGGGAGCTGTGGCACTGCCAGGGGCACTGGGAGCAGGGTGACAGGGAGCTGTGGCACTGCCAGGGGCACACTGCAGTGTCCCAGCAGCAGGGTCAATACAGCCTCAATACAGATACTCAATATATCAATATATTGATATATCAGCACAATATCCATGCACAATATCAGCACAGACACGGCACCCTAAACCCCCCGGTCTGCCTGGAATGCAAAGTGGAACTGATCCCAACTCAAAATCCCGCTGAATTTCCCCTGGCCATGATGAAGTTGGGTGATAAAATGCCTCTGGGAGTACTTCTTGCAAACAAGAATCGATTCAGATTGACAGGAGATAGACTCAAGACACAACCCCACCGGAGCACTCCCGGCAGCTCTGCCATCAAACACAGAGCTCGGTTCCAAGGAAACCCAGCCCTGGGCTGGATTTCCAGCACGAAGGAGGCAGCTCCGGAAAGGAAAGGAATGCAGCACCAATCCCCTCCCCACACAACTGGTGCCTGCTGGGGCTTCCCAGGGGTGCACAGCTGCCCTCCCTGGGAGGGGGATCCTGCTCCAGCACCTGGATTCAGGGGTTTGCTATGAAAACATCTCGGGAGAGAGGGAATTGTGTCCCTAAGGAAGCGGTGAGAAGGGAGCACAGTTCCTAAGTCAGTTCAGGGGGAAAACCCGAGGTTTCTGTTACATTCCCACTTCTCTCCACGGAAGCAGCTTCTCCCTCACAGCAGAAACCGCTGCTGATCTGTCCCAAGCTGGGAAGCAGCTCCTGCTCCCAGAGGCTCCCACACCCCACTGCAGCCAATCCCGCTGTGCTGGACAAACCCTGCCTGTCATCCTGGAGACACCGAAATGCCTCCAGAGCGCTCCAGAGAAGCTGCTGTGAGTTCTGCACGTTGCCAAGAGCTCCAGGGGATCCCACAGTGGCCAAGGAATAATGAGGAGCAGGGAAATCCCAGCTGTGCTCCTTCCATGGGCCCTATCCCTGTGCCAGCTGCCCGTGGAGAGGGACTGCAGCCCAGCACGGGCACGCCGGAGGATCCTGGGCACGGAGCATCTGCTCCAGGACCACCCCAGGCCACCCAGGAGGTGGGGGAGGGATAAAAGCAGCTCCTTGTTCCCCATCTCCATCTGATTTTCTCTCCAAGGGTATTTAAGCAACAGCACAGAAGAGTCAAAAGGGAGGAAAAAATCCCAAACAGCTCTGCCAGTTTCATGGAAACAGGGAATACCCTGAGCTGGGAACCACAGGGATCATCCAAGCCCAGCCCCTGGCCCTGCACAGACAGCCCAAGAATCCCAGCAGGAGTTTACTGCTGTAGCACAGCAGCTGCTTCCCCTCCTCCATCCCTTCCCACCTGCTCCATCCCAAATCCCAGCAAGGGACTGGGAGTGCCCTCAAGGGTCACACATTCCCTGTGCCTGGCTGAAGCTCACCTAGGACAGCGTTCATGGAGCCAGGGATCATCCAGTGCCATGGCAGGGACGCCTCCCACTGTCCCAGGCTGCTCCCAGCCCCATCCAGCCTGGCCTTGGGCACTGCCAGGGATCCAGGGGCAGCCACAGCTGCTCTGGGCACCCTGTGCCACGGCCTGCCCACCCTCCCAGGGAACAATTCCTTCCCAATATGCCACCCTTGGGCACTGGGAAGTGGAGCTGGGTTCATCCCTTCCCCGGGAAGGGCACTGAGGGAATGCTCAGAGTGACCACGGGCCGGCTGCAGGGCTCCGGCTCTGGAGCCGTTCTGTGTCCTGGGAAGGGCAACACCAGAGCTGATCCTCCCTCAGGGGCCCTTCTTCAAACAGCTCCAAGACCTCCACAAATCTTCCCACTCGCTTCCAGGATCACGTTTACTCCTGTTTATCCCGCAGGAGGAGCTCCATGGATTACCCATGCCAGCAGCGCTGCTCCACTCCCTCCTCTCCCGAACACCTCCTCCAGCTCCATCTGACATTTGCAGCTCTGCCTTGGAGCCAACAGCAAACAACTGCTCCGTGTTCTCCTTCTCCCACTCCGGAGCCTCGAATTCGCCGCCTCCTGGGCTGTGCTCAGGCTGGAAGCCTTTGCTGAGCTGTCACACAACTCCTCGTCACCTGTCCCTCCAACATGGCCCTCCCAGCCACTGCCGGACCCTCTGTGGACACCAGAGCGCCGAGCTGCCACCAAACCCTCACGAGAACCTCTCCCTGCTGCTGAGCCTCTGGCAGGAGAAGGAAACAAAGCAACCCCCAGGCCCCCAAAGCAATCCCTGAGGTGGAAATCCCACACTGCACACGATACCTTATCCTGGTTTTAAAATTTAAGAGAGCTGCACACAATTAAGAAGGAAAAGGGTTTTACCTCGGTATTTATTTAAGGATCCTTAGGTGTGATGAAATGCACATCGAAATGCACCCCGATGTCCCCACTGAAGAAAATGGCCCCCCCCGATGTGATGAGTATACAATTATATGCCTTGCAAAAATTAGCACATCTATCAAAGATTCCCCAATGAGGGACTCGGGTGAGACCCCCCACCCAAGGGACCCTCCCCCTGGATGGGCCTATCTTTGTTTACAGAATGTGTTCTGGAGAGGACCTTGGGCTTCTTGGGCTTTTAGAATGTTTGGTCTCTAAACCTAACGAAATTCTAGGTCTAAGGGGAGTTACCGAACTTAAAGAATTATAACTATGTAAGCCAAAGGCACAAGGAATATATAAATCTATATAAAAGAGTGTATAAAAGGGGTATAAAAGCAAAGCAAAAAATCATCATGGCATCACACACATCAGCACTGCTGGAAGAGCTCCCCTGGGAACGGGAGCTGCCCCAGTTCTCCAGGAGCAGGTCCCACAGGAGCTGGGGCACATCCCCGTGCCCAGCCCCCATCAGGGACGGCTTCAGTGGGACAGGCCAGGATCTCCATTCCACAGGAGCCACCATCAGTGTCCAGTGACCTCATCATCCCAGCACCCCTGCTCCGGTGCCCAGAATTCCCAGGGGCGTGGGAAGGGCTCTGAGCTCCCCTGCATGGCCAGCCCAGCCCCAGGAGGGACATGGGCAGCACCTGGAGTGCCAAGGCGGCCCCCCAGCCCGGCCGGGAGCTCCATCCCAGCCATCCCCAGCAGGACCCATTCCCACCAAGCTCCCCTGGAGCTGGAAGCAGCAGCTCGGGCACCTCCAACGCCTCCCCCTCGGGCACCCCCAGCTCTCAGGTCAGCTGGTGAGGGCTGGACTGGCCATTCCCAGAATGGCCTCATCCCAGAAACACGGAGAGAGGCTGGAACTGGCAGGATCTGCCTCCTTCCCTCCTCACTCCTTGTTCTCAGGGAAAGGCTGCAGCATCGTTCACAGCTGACCACAGGAACTGCTGGACACGGGCCCAGCTGCAGCGCCAGGGCAGCCCTGTCCCTCTGGAAAGGCCTCATTCCCTGACTCCTGTTTGTTCCATCCCTCTAGAAAGGCCTCATTCCCTGACTCCTGTTTGTTCCATCTGTCTGGAAAGGCCTCACTCCCTGACTCCTGTCAGGTAATTCCTTTGGAAAGGCCTCATTCCCTGATTCCTGGTAGTTGTATCCTTTGGAAATCCCTCATTCCCTGATTCATGGCAGGTGTATCCCTTTGGAAATCCCTCATTCCCTGATTTGTGGCAGGGGGATCCCCNTCACTCCCTGACTCCTGTCAGGTAATTCCTTTGGAAAGGCCTCATTCCCTGACTCCTGGCAGTTCCATCCCTTTGGAAATCCCTCATTCCCAGACTCCTGGCAGGTAATGCCTTTGGAAATCTCTCATTCCCAGATTCCTGGCAGGTGTATCCCTTTGGAAATCCCTCATTCCCTGATTCCTGGCAGGTGTATCCCTTTGGAAATCCCTCATTCCCAGACTCCCGGCAGCCCCGGGCCCGGAGCGCTCCCAGCACCCCCCCAGGGCAGCCCTGTGTGGGCCCTTGCTCTGGGGTCGGATTTTGCTGCTCCTGTCATCTAAAAATACCTTGGGAGGATTTGCTCCGGCCCAAACGGCTCCGCTTGAAAGGGTTTGGAACAGCAAACATCTGCTGGGAATTCAGAGAGGGCTTGGCTTGGTTTGCTGTCCTTTTCCCAACTTCAAAGGGCTCCAGAGCCCCGAGCTTGGCTTCACTAAAACCCCCAGAATCACCAAAAACTGACACAAAACCTGGGCTAACACCTCCCTCCATCCCTTGCCCACTTCCTCCAGGACCTCCTGCATGGTCTGATCACAGTTTCCTCTTGGTTTTCCTTGATTTTCCTGGGCTGGGCTCCCACTGGGAGCAGCTGGGTGGGCACAGAGTCCCTGCCCTGAGGAGCGGTGGCAGGAGGAGGCAACGGGGACCAGTCTGAAGCCCACAGAGAGTTCTGTGCCTTCCTAAGCCCTGCACGGAAGGCTGAACTCTTCCCAAGGCTTTGGGAACGTGGCATCCACGCCTGGGGGTGTTACTGGGGAGCTGTGGCTGCCCCTGGATCCCTGGCAGTGCCCCAGGCCAGGCTGGACGGGGCTGGGAGCAGTGGAAGGTGTCCCTGCCATGGCAGGGGGTGGAACAGGATGGGCTTTAGGGTCCCTCCCAACCCAAACCAGTCTGGGATTCTGTGATTCCCTAAATCCTTCTGCCAAAGGCAGGAGGAGGCCCAGGTGACTCTGCAGGAACCAGGATTTGCTCTTTCCCAGCGGTTTGGAGATGACCTGCACTCAGTTTAGAAGCAAAGAAACATTTTACTTCCTCTCTTAGGGCTTGGATTCTCCTGGGAGCGCTCAGATGCTCCCACCTCAGCCCTGTGGGGAGCAAAGCCTGGCTCGTGCACCTCAGCACAGCCGAAGGTGAGCACAGGGATCCAGGAACCCAGTTCTCCATGGCCAGGAGCAGATCCTGACTCCTCAGCTGGGCCAGATCCTCAGCTCCTGGCTGGGATTGGGAAGGACACAGATGCCAGAGTCAGGAGTTACAGCAGCAGCTCCTCTCAGTGGGCAAAGCTGCTGGGAAGGGGGTGCAGGGAAACAAACTCTGCCTGTCCTGGAAGACCGGGATAACACTGGGCATGGACAGGGCTTGGACAGGTTCATGGGTGCTCCCAGTGAGGCTGGACAGGGCTGGGAGCAGCCTGGGACAGTGGGAGCAGTCCCTGCCCATGGCAGGGCTGCAGCAGGATGAGTTTTAAAGTCCTTCCAACCCAAACCATCCTGGAATTCTGAGATCTTTGTGCCAAGTGCCCATGTCTCACCCTGGGGTGTCCCAGAGCTCCTCAGGGCAGCCAGGGCCTGCAGGGACAGTTTTCCACCTGGGAACTGGCTGGGCCACAGCCAAGTGAACAAATCTGGTTCCCCTTTGTGCCAGGCTGGGCCATTTTAACCATGAACCCTGCTGGTTTCTTTGGGCAAATCCAGCCCCTCGGGAAGGTTGTTATTCCAGCCCCACTGATCTGAGGGGCTCCCATGGAACCACAGGGACCTCCTGGCGCCCAGGGATGGCAGCGCCAGGAGCACAGAGTGCCACACTTTTCACACTTCATTGGGAAGCTTTATAAATTAATTGGAGTACAAAGTCAGGTCTAATTGATGTTTGTATTGATTGAACTGCTCCGAGTCTTAATTTTGGTTGTAAAACTTCCTTTAAAACAGAGCCATTTATAATTAAGACAGGATCCGTAATTAATGGAGTTTTATACTCATAAAACTGCCTCTCTCATCAGTCTAAATTAAACTCCACATGAAAGTTGGAGCAAATTAAATACAGTAGATGCCAAAATGACTTTCTCTGAACTCTTTGCTATTCTTATTAATGTCAAAACAGAAGTGATGTGAAGGTGTGGAAAAGTTGGAAATCCCTGTTTGGAGAGGAGACAGCAGGGGAGGGCACCGTGGTCTGTGCCCACCACCTTCCATGTGAGCCAGGAGCCACTCCCCACATCCCAGCTGGAAAATTAATCTTTTCACATTAAAAACATTAATTGCCCCTCTTGCACCATTGCAGCAAACACAAACCCACATGGAAAAATGTTTTGTCCCACCAGAGTCCCACGAGGTCACTGCGCCCAAGGGGGGCTGGCAGGGGTTCCCTTCACGTGCCAGGGGTTATTTAAAACAAAGGTTAATTAAAACAAGGGTTAATTAAAACAAGGGTGAGGCTGGGCCTGGCCATGCCCCCGAATCCCCACGAACGAAACTCCCCAACTCTGGTAACCGTGGCTGACCAAATGACCCTTTCCAGCCTGATCCATTGGAAATCTTCACAGCCACCAACCACAATGTTTACAGAGCCCAGACAATCCTGAGCTCGTGGCAGGGAAATAAATCACCGTGGACATATGTACGGAGCTTAAAGTTCCCCAATAAATCTGTTTGCCATGTCTGCCTCGTCCATATCTAGGTAATTAGCAATTCCCTGCTTTAAATGCTCCCATTTAATTGGGGTTGCTGTTTTTAGTGGAATATCATTTCCTCTTCCCAAAAGGGCCACTACTATTTTTGTATCACGGGTTTTTTCTGGCTGCCACATTCTGCTCTCCCCACTCAAATTAAAAAAGTCACTGCAACCCTCACCAAGTATTTATGGCTTGAAGATTCCTACACACATCCCTGAGCTGACACCCAGACAGATCCTCACAGCTGTCCTGAGTTATCCAGGGTTATCCCACACAAACCCAAACTCCAGCCGGAGCCCAGGGCCCTTCAATAGCTGCTGTGAGAGCTGCTCAGGCGCTGGTTGTTCCCAGTGCCATCCTTTGGGATGCAAACAGCAGCAATCAGGGATTGGGGAAGTCTCCAGGAGCTCTGTGGGTGAGGGAGGCTGTGGCCAGAGCCACTCCAGGGTTTGTCCCTTCCCTGGGGATGAGGATTATTCCAGCTGCCCCTGCTCCCACCAAGGCCCCAGGAAGCCATCAGCCAAGGCAGGGCTGGGGCTGCTGGAGGTGCAGGAGGTGCCTCCCCCAGAGGGTGGGAGGGAAATGCCCAAGCAGCACCAAACCCCGTGGGTTGATCTGTTTTAGAGTCAAACCAGACAGGTTCGTGGCCCTCCTGCCTCAGACCTTCTCTTTTCAACCCATCCTCTTAATTTGTGCTGCTCTCATCCCATCAAAGCCTTGCAGGCCTCAGGAGCAGGAGTTGGGAGAGGTAATGGGAATGCAGAGAGCTGATTATTAATGAAGCACATAAATTACCATGCTGGTAATTACCCAGAGGAGCGAGGTTCAAAAGAGCCTCTCCCTGTTCCAGCTCTGATTCCCAGCCCGGCCCGGGGCCAGCCCTCTCCCACAGCCAGGCTGGGATGGGGCTGGGCTGCGCCTCCAGGAGCTGGGATCTCAGCCAGCAGGTGAAGAATGGCAGAGTCAGCTGTGCCCGTGGGCAGCTGCATCCCAGAAACCCCCCAGGATGGGATGTGACATCCAATCTTCCAGCACTCAGGGACTGAAACTCGGGATGGTGAAACTCATCTAGGAGCTGATCCCTAAAAGGTTTCTATTAGAAAGAGAAATGGACTCTGATCACCAGTGATCTGATTCCTTCAGTGACAGCCCAGCTCCATCCATGGGAATTCCCCTGCCTCTATCGCTGGGATCGGAATTCCACACCTGTGAAATCAGCACGTTTTACTTGGGAGACACCGAGTCCCTTCCCAAGCTCAGCTCCTCCGCTGGCTGAGCAAAGGCACCAACCCTGCTCCTCCTGAGAAACATTCCACGGGCATTCCCCATGCAGAGGAAATCCAGGCATGTGCCGTGTTTGGCTGTAAGCACTGCTGGGGTGCAGAAACAGGTGCTCTCACCAAGCCATCAGGAGAGCTTTTTATCTGCCAGGACTCCACGCCGTGATTCCAGCCCCGAATTGTGGGTCAGAGGGTGAAATAATCCCACAAAACACCCGAAACAGCAGCTTCAGGTCTGTTATTGCGGACAAACCCCAGCAGAGACATCCCCAGAGCACGAGCAGCCAGGCCTTCCCACAGCAAAGCCACAGCAACGCACACAAGGTGTCCCTCGGGCTCAGGTGGCAGCAGGTGACACCCAGGTGTCACCCAGCCAGGAGCCCTGGCCTGCTGCACTCTGACAGGGGACAATAAACTGAACCCTTCGGTCACTTCCAAACTCCTCTCCAAAGCCCCAAGAGCTGCTGAGCTCCTGAAGCGTGATCTGCTTGTCTGATCCCATCTCCTTCTGCCAGGCCTGAAGGGACTCCTCAGCCTTACTCCTGCTGATGGGAGCAGAAATCAAAGCCCATCTCCTGATCCAAGGAGGGAAAAAAGCAGATTGGAAACGCCAGACCCAGTGCAGGACAGCAAGAAAGCTGTGGATAAGCCAGATCCCCCCCTCCAGAGCCCTGCATTTAACCAGACTCTTTATTTGCTTTGCTTCCATTTCCTCAGCTCAGAGATTCCAGTCTCTTCTTGTGAAAAATGAGAGCCAGACAAAAGGGAGGATGGGGAATCCAGCAGGGGAAAGCTGTGGAGAAACGAGCCTGGAAAGCTGCCGGAATGAGCCCTGAAGAAGCCATCAGCTCCCTAAGCCCCTTCCCAGAATGGGGTGGGAAGTGTCCCTCCGGCATTCCAGCCAACCCAAACCGTGGAGATTTTTCCTGCTGGGCTGGAATGGCCATTCCAGGGCTTTGCCAGAACCCGGGCTCTGCTTCTGGGGCTCCTCAGTGCAGAAATTAAAGCGCTTGGGAGCCGCGGGCAGGACCCCGAGGGCACAGGGGTGGCTCGGGTGTGACCCTGATGCCTTTTCTTGGTCTTAAAATTAAAAGAGCTGAACACAGTTAAGAGAGAAAAGGGTTTTTACCTCCGTATTTATTTAAAGATCCTCAGGTGTGATGAAATGCACATCGAAATGCACCCCGATGTCCCCACTGAAGAAAATGGCCACACACGATGTGATGAGTATACAATTATATGCCTTGCAAAAATTAGCACATCTATCAAAGATTCCTCAATGAGGGACTCGGGTGAGACCCCCCACCCAAGGGACCCTCCCCCTGGATGGGCCTGGCTTTGTTTACAGAATGTGTTCTGGAGAGGACCTTGGTTTCTGGGGCTTTTAGAATGTTTGGTCTCTAAACCTAACGAAATTCTAGGTCTAAGGGGAGTTACCGAACTTAAAGAATTATAACTATGTAAGCTAAAGGCACAAGGAATATATAAATCTATATAAAAGAGAGTATAAAAGAAAAGCAAAAAATCATCATGGCATCAACCCCTCTCCCGGGGCTCCTCTGCCGGGATGGGAGCGATCCCTGCTGCCCATCCCTGCCCCAGTCGTGGCCCTGCTCCTGTGCCCTTGGCTTGCCTGGAAAGGAACCATCCCAAGGCAATGTGTGTCCTGCAGAGCTTTCCCCAAACCAGGCCCAGCCCTCCCAGGCACCTCATCAGCTCCTGCCCCCGCCCCGTGTCCGGCCTGGAAGGAATTGTTTGGATTTGATCTTTCTGTGGAAGCTGGGACCTGGCCAGCCAAAATCTGCACGTGTGCCACACCTTGAGTGGAAAAGCTCAGACTCAAAATGAAACACTTTGTTTTGGAACAGATGAGAATTTTCCTCCCTCTCCCCCCCACCCCCACCCCCC
>VXBT01004885.1:34992-61817 GCA_013400235.1 Oriolus oriolus
AGCAGAAAAATGCAAAAATTCAAATGTGCTGATTTGGCTCAAGTTTCAGTGGATCCCCCTACTTTTTTCTATTTTTTTTTTTTTTAACTCCAATAAACTGAAAAATCCAAGCTGCATTGGGAGGCAGTGCCTGTTCTGGGGCTGTTAACTCTCCCTGCAGTCCCCCAGGCACAGATTTGTACGAGCAGGGACGTTGTTACTCCCGCTGCTTTCTAGAGAGAACCTCAGCCCAGCTCACTTCCACTTCCCCCAGGAGCAAAGCAGGACTGAGTACCCAACTCTCTCTCTATTTTCTCATTTTCCCTCCTGCAGCACTGGAATCAGGTTCACAAAGCAGTGACAGGCTGCGTTTAGTGCTTGTGCTGGGCATTTCACCCCTCAGACACGCTGCCAAGCCCAGCTCCCCCTTTCAAGGGCAGGAAGGGCCGTGTCCCCCACAGCACAATCCCCTCCTCGTGGGATAACGTGAGGAATTGCTGAGGACAAAACTGCTCCGAGCCTTTTGTACCTCCGGGAAGCGGCAGCAATTCCAACCGGCTCTGTCCCTGCCCGGAGCTGCTCGCACAGCCTCACGCTCTGGGTTAGACCGTGTGGAAAGGAAACTAATGAGATTTGTGTTTCCTCGCAAATTAAACGGGAATTGCCCAAAAGAATAATCCCAAAATACAAAATACTGCCTCATCCCAGATGTTTCTAATCGGCTTGTGTTCTAATGGCTTATTTGGAGAGACTTTTCCTGAATGACAGCCTAATGATGTGCATTCGGGGCCAGGAGACACAAACATCATTCACTACCAAAGCTTGATGCTTTTCTTTCTTTTGTGGTTTCTTTTTCCCCCAGAATCGTTATCAAAATAAAGAAAACACTTTCAGAAAGCCTCTCTGCTGTTCTGCACTACTGAAGACTGGAAATTCCAAATGCCAGCGTTTCTGGGAGTTCTTTGTCTTGCTGGTGCTGCCTGTGACCCCTCAGCTGCAGGCAGGGCACGGGCTGGGGCTCAGCAGCTCCCTGCTTGTCCAGCCCATCCCAGTTCCAGGCAGATTTGGATGCCAGCTGCTTTCCTCACGGCTGAGTGGTGCCAGGACTCTGCAGACCTGGGGACTGAGGTCCGTGATCTCCTGTCCTGTCCCTGTGACGCTTCACGTGATGCTCGTGTGGGTCCTGCTCTTGTCCCAGCACTGCCACCATCCCTCCCTTTTGTCCCTCTCAGCCGGATCCAGGCCACAGGAGCCCTTTGGAGTGGGGTGACCAAGGCAGACAGAGAGGTCCTGGCTCGGCTCATGCCCCAAACCCACCCGGTGCGAGGTCCAGGCTGCCCCAGAGAGCCCCGGCCGAGCCCTCCCTGCCCGGCACCACCCAGCGAGGAGGGAGAGCAGGCCTTGGGCTGAGCTCAGCCTGCCAAAGCCACGGCTCAGTCTGAACTCATCTCATTTGGAGAGTAAACAACCTTGAGCCAGGCTGGCACCAGCCCTGGGAGCTGCAGTGCCCTCACCCTGCAGTGGCTGTGCTGGCACCAGCGGCTCCCAGAGCGTTCCAAAACTGCGGCTCCCTGAGCTCCCGGACATTCCCTGAGCTCCCGGACATTCCCTGAGCTCCTGGACATTCCCTGTGTCCCTGGACACTCCTTGTGCTCCCGGACATTCCCTGAGCTCCCGGACACTTCCGGTGTCCCCGGACACTCCCGGTGCCCCTGGGCACTCCTGGCATCCAGGGTCGGAGCAGGAAGCAAGGTGGGCTGAGCTCTCCTGTTCCTCCCCGCTGTTCCCAGAGCATCCCTGTCCCTCACAGCCCTGCCTGGGGCCCCCACAGCCCTGCACAGCCCCAGGGAGCACCACAGTCCCTGGCAGAGGGGCACCCCCTGGATGGGTGTCCCAGGCCGGACTTCTTCCTACGGATCCGCCTGGATGTCACCAAAGCGCAGCTGGGACAGCAGAGCTGGGAAAGCAGCGCTTCCCGCTGGGCTCCTGCTCCATCCCCAGGGCCCCGGGCCTGTCTGGCTGGAGGCTCTGGCCACAGGCTCCAGGGACAGCTGGACACGGCTGCACACGGACACGGCTGCACACGGACATGGCAGCACATGGACACACATGGACACACACGGACACAGCTGCACATGGACACAGCTGCACGTGGCTCTGGCTCCTCTGGCTTTGGGAACAGCAAATCCAAGGCTGGAGGCAGCTGCTCCTCTCACCTCCTCCCCAGGTCCAAACCCTCTGCCCATCCTGCCCCATCCCACTGGGGCACAGCCCCCCCGTTCCTCCCCTCCCCTCCTGCTCCCCCAGCTCCGACTTTCTGGGAACACCCAGTGCAGATCCTGAGGGAGCATCCCTGCACAATCCATTTAATAAACCCGGACTTGGCACCTCCTTCTCATCTGAGCTGGGGCTGTGATGTCTCAGGACCCACGTCTGGGCAAGGGAAACTGGGAAACAGGGAATTCCAGCCAGAGGGAAAGGACAACCAGGTTCAATTCCCGGCATTGCTGTCAGCCCTCAGCTGGCTTCGCAGCCTGCTCACTGTGCCAGGGCCCTGGCCTGGGCCTCAGCACAGCCAAGGCGCTTTCTGGCACGCAGGACACGGGGCCAGGGCCGCAGTGTCCCTCGGCAGAGCCCTGCAGGTGATGGATGTTCCCTGGACCAGCGGGGCCGGGATCCGGACAGTGCCACGGGCAGCATCCCCACCCCAAGGCAGGAGCAGTGACCTCGAGAGCAGGTGATGATTCCAAAGGCTCTGCTTGAGTGGCACCCAGAAAAAAGCCCTTCAAAGGCAGCGGGTGAGAGCCTCTGAGATCCCGGGGTTTGTGTCCCCGTCACTGCTGCAGCAGCGCTGTGCCGGGACAGCGTCCGGCTGCCACCCCCGTGTCACCAGCAGGGACCACAGGGACACAGGGACAGCAGGGTCCAGGCAAAGCCACTGCTCTGGGCAGCAGGAGCCACAGGGAGCTCTGGCAGCTCCCAAAGCTGTGCTGGCTTCTCCCCCTTCCCAAAGCTCTCTACTGCCCGGCAAACTGAGGCACAGAGGGATCAGCCCCAGCCAAACGCCCCAGCCAAGGACTGTGAACAGGGGTCTGTCCTGCTCCTCCAGTGTACCTCTGACTCCTAAACCTCCTTACTCAGGGGGAAAACCAATGTCTGCATGTTCCCCTGTACAGATTCAGTGGGGTTTGGCAGGGGTTTGTGCCCTGGAGGGGAGGCTGCTCTGGGAGCCGAGGCATGGATCTCACGGGGCTGGGATTAAAGCCGATGTGCTGAAGGGCATGGCAAACGTCACCTCCTGCCTGAAATACCTGTCCCCACTGATGCCTCAGGTTTTTACTCTTATATTTTTCAGATTCTGCACTGCCCAGTGTATGACTCTGAAATTCCTTGTGCCCTGTTAGCTGCTGCTCTCTCATGCTAATCTAGACATAACAAACCTCTCTGGGTTTGCTCTCCAGGGACACCCAGACTGTCTGAGGCCCAAAAAGTGTAACCCAGCATCTTGGAGAGGGGGGCAAGCTGAGGGGAAATTACATCATTAACTGAGGTTTTAATTGGAGAATTAACCCTGATATGCAAATGGACCAAACTTATAAGAGTGTGAGGAACTCGCGACTCAGGGTCCAATGGGAAGAAATGGCTTTTCAGAGGGGTTTCAGCTGGGGACCAACTGCCTGACTCCCCAGTGGCTTCTGCAGCACTGAGGTTTCTCCAGGGCCTCACTCCTGTGGCTTGGGAAGGAGCTGGATGGGACAATTCCCAGCTGATCCGAAGGAGAAGCACCCTCATGGCCCTTTATGGGGTGGAGGGATGTCCAGAGTCTGTTCCTGTGGCACTGCCAGCCCTGCCCTGGGCAGGAATTGATGCCTCCCTTTGCCGGGGAAGATGGTGTGGCCAGACTGACCCCATCCCAAGGGATCCCCTCTGGGAGCTGGGCCAGCAGGGAATGGTGTGTTCGGGACCTGGCTGGGTGTGCACAACACACCAGCACCTCCCTGCATCCAAAGCTCTTCCTGCCCTGGAAAACGGGGGACACAGAGGCATCTGGTCCCCTCTGCTTCCAGATCTAGGGAATTCCCAGGGAATCTCCCAGCTCTGGGCTGCAGGGCCTGTCCCAGGCAGGACTCCTCAGCAGAGCAGTAGGGCAGCAGGTGAGGGTGAGACCCCTGCATCCATCCGGGAACACCTCCTGGAATAGCAGGGACTTGCTAAACCCAGGTTTAACATCAGGGATTGAAGAACTTGTAAAATTCATGATCCAGCCTGGCAGCTTGCATCAAAAATTAAAAATCCCTGTTAAAAATTGGATAAACGTGTCACAGCCAGATTTTAATGCCTTTTACAGCAGGTTTAGCTCCTGATGGGGATTTGCTCCATTCCCGTGGCCGGAGGGGAAACAGGCAGCAAATTCCCAGCCATGGAAACATCGGCCTGGCAGGATCCATGGAGTGCCAGGGAGCACCAAAGCCTCAGCAGCACCTCTGGTGTGAGAGACACCCACAGCAGGCCTGGAAGGAGCTGCACCAAGGCCCAGCTTGGATCCCTCTCCCCAAACCCATCTTTTTCCAGCTCAAACAGGCTCCATCTCCACTCCAGTAACCCAGGAGTCCTCCAGCCTTGCCCAAGGATATCTGAATATCCTCCCCTGTCTCACCAGCCCGTTCCCAAACTGTGTCAGCATAGCTGGAGCTCCAGCCATCGCTGTAATTGTTGGCCAGATGGTGTCCCTGCCGTTTGAATTCTCTGGCAGCCAACCCCGTGCTCTTTGTGCTCCCTTGCTGCAAGGACTCTTTCCTCGGGGGTGCTGCTGATGCCTGTTCCTGCTTTTTGGGGACAGGGAGCCCAGGTGACACATTCCCCCTTGGAAGGGGGTGTGGGACAGCGGGAGCAGAGCCCCTGGAGCCCTTCCCAAGGCTGGGTTTGTCCCCCTGGAAGATCAACCTGCCAAAGTGCTGGCTCCTTGTGCAGGGCTTGGGATGTGAGGGAGAATGGAAATCCTTCCTGCTCCAGAGCTTTCCCCATCCAAAGCTTCCTGCCACCGTCCTGCTGAGGATCTCCTGCGCTGGAGAATCCCAGAGCTCATCCCCCAGCCCCAGCGGCCTCGAGGCAGCGCAGCAGCTCAGACCCTCAGAACGTGGGGTTCCTCTGCAGACCTCCCTGTGCTCCCACCCTTCCGGTGTCCCGGCACTGCCCTGCCCGGCTGGGGTGGGAGGGAGGAAATTCTGGGGAAAAAGAGCTTTCCCGGGGGCTGGGGGTGGCAGGCTGGTGATGCTGGGTGGGTGTCAGTGGCGCACAGGACCCCGCTGCCACCGGGAAAGGCTCCCAAGGGAGCTCAGGAGAACTGATCTGCGCTGGGCAGGGGCCTCCCCTGGGCCCAGGAATGCTGGCACCTGGAGACTCCTGCTGGGACAGAGCCCAGGGAGTGGCACCCACAAACCTGTGCCTCAGTGGATCCCTGCAGCCTCCTCAGGGCTGAGCTGTCACAGACCCAGGGACAGGGACCCACCCCGTCCCCACCCAGGCACTGTCTGGAGCAAATGGGAACCTGCAACCCCATAATTCCTGCAGAATTCCCTGGGAGGGTGGGCAGGCCCTGGCACAGGGTGCCCAGAGCAGCTGTGGCTGCCCCTGGATCCCTGGCAGTGCCCCAGGCCAGGCTGGACGGGGCTGGGAGCAGCCTGGGACAGTGGGACGTGTCCCTGCCCACGGCAGGGGTGGCACTGGGTGGGCTTTGAGGTCCCTTCCCACCCAACCATTCCAGGATTCTGTGATCCTCAGAACATTAAAACTGCCCCAAATTTTATCATTTCCTTAGGGAGGCTGCTCCATACCTGGAACTCTCAAGTCCCAAGGAAATCCACACTGGAATTCCAAGCTGTAGCTGGAAAATTGACAGAAGGAGCTCGGCAGAAGTGGGAGACAGAGCTGCTCCTGTCCCCAGCAGCCTGGGCACGGCACTGGCACAGTTTGGTATTCAGGGACACAAAACCCCATCACAGCGCAGCATCAGACAGGAATAATTCCATTTCCAGCCATGCACTCACAGCAGCGACGCCTGGGATAAACCTCCCTCAGAAAAGAGCTCTGGGAAACAGAAAATGAGCTTTACACAGTCCCAGCCACTTCATTAATGCTCGCAGGGCTTGCGCTGGGCATGGACTTGGAGAGCCGTGCAAGAATCCATGTCCAGAGCATCTTCTATCCCAAGAGAATTTCCTTTCCTTTCCTTTCCTTTCCTTTCCTTTCCTTTCCTTTCCTTTCCTTTCCTTTCCTTTCCTTTCCTTTCCTTTCCTTTCCGCACCTTTCCGCACCTTTCCGCACCTTTCCGCACCTTTCCGCACCTTTCCTTTCCTTTCCATTCCGCACCTTTCCTTTCCTTTTCCTTTCCTTTCTTCCTTTCCTTTCCTCTTCCCTCTCCTTCCCTTTCCTCCCCGTGTTTCCCTCTGCGGGCAGGCTCAGCCTGTTGCTGCTCCGTGACTCAGCCCATGACTAACGCCTGTCTCCCCTGGCTCTCCCTCTGGAGCACATTCCTGCTCCTGCTCCCCGGATCCCACCTGGAACACCGAGGATAATCAGTCCCAGCGCCGACAGGGCCCAGCTGGGGGGACTCTCCGTGTCCTTTCCTTCTGCAGGATGGAAGTCCCAGGGAAAGCTCAGCCCCTGGAGAGGGACAGGAGCTGTGGCACAGCAGCTCCGGCTCTCCAGCCAGGGATTCTTACCAAGCCTTCCTGATAACATTGCGGAGAAGCAGCTCTGGGCCAGCCACAGCCTCCTGGCTCACGGGGTTTTTGTTGAATGACAGCACCCAGAGGAGCCTGGCTGGTGACAGAGCCCTGCAGGACACGGCCCCTCGCTCCCAGGACTCCCAGCATGCAGGGATTATCCCCAGACATCACAGGAGGGTGAGCAGCCCCGGCCCGGGCTGGTTTGCAGAGGCAGGGTTGGGATGGCACGGCTGTGTTTGTGATGCTGGGCCATTTTACCTGGGCTGTGTGACCCCAGAGGGTCCCCAGAGTGTCCCCAGCCCCACGACTGCCACCCCTGAGCCCCTTGGCCCTGCCTGCATTACTGGCCAGCAGGAGACAGCTGCCAATCCCAGCTCCATCGGGAGCCCCACGTAACCAGGACCCTTAAATTCCTTCAGAGGCTGTTCCCAGGGGACTCTGGAGCTGCTCAGGGATGGCTTCTACGCCCAGGACAGAGAGACCAGGGAAGAGCAGGTGACAGGGGGAGGTGCTGGGAAGAAGAAGCAGAAACCGGGCACCTGCTGTGGTTTAGAATCCGTCAGGATGGAAAAGCCTCCTGGTGAGGGCAGTGCCCACGTTCCTGCCCTGCATTCCCCTGCACCCCAAGCTCCTGCAGCCCCTTTTCCCGGGCTGCTCTGCCCACAGCTCTAGCTCAGGCAGGCAAAACCCTGCACTGGCACTGCCACCCTGGAGCTCGACCCTAGGGACTGCAAGGAGCCCCAAAACCCCTCCCAGTCTAGGAAAAGCCCTACAGACACCCCAGCCCCACCTGGGGCAGGGGCTCCGTGGGTGAGGAACCAGGTGCCAGCGCTGCCTTGCAGCAACACCTCCTCCTGCTGATCCCACAGGAACCTGGCTCATTGAGGGATTTATTGGGATGTCTGTCTGGACAAACGGTGCTGCCGCGGTTCACTTTTGGGTTTCTCTGCCAGGCACTGACTTGCACCTCCCCAAGCATGTGCCTCCCTTCAGGTGAGATTTGTCACATTCCCACTCTGGAAATGTTTTTCCCTCCTGACAATACCCTTTAGATAGCGCCTGTGGAGGTGGATGACTCAAGCTCGACATGATTATTTCCATCCAGCATTTTTTATTAAAAATACTCCCGATGGTTCCGACCGTGAGGACAGGAGCTGCTGAGAGAGGGACGTGGAAAGCTCCGGGTCTGCACAAACTGTGCCCCGATTTTATGTCAGCCAACAAGAGCCAGAAAATCTCTGTGTGAAACAGCCCCTCCCAGCCCGAATTCATCACTTCATGCACAGGAACCTCCAAGCACACGGCAAGAACTTCCCCCCGAGACCCCTCTGTGTTTCCAGTCCCTCAGAGCCAGGTTATGGATGAGCTGCCATTTCCAGCTCCGTCATTTACCCGGAGTTACAAAGTTAAGGATCTCCCAGTTTAGCTCTGGGCAAGTTAATTCTGACAGCTCCCGAACAGCCTCACACTGCTCCAGCCCCACGAACAGCAAACGCTGCTGCTGGGAGCTGACACCCACCAGCAGAGTGACCTCTGCTCTGCCAGCAGCCAGGCTGCAGCAGCAGCACGGAGGAAACCAGAGTGGAGTTAGGGATGACAGATGGACGCTGCAAGTCGGGGAAGTTTCGCAGGGAAGAACTTCCTCCGCTCTCCTGAGGCCTCGCCTGGAAAACCGGGCACGGTTCTGGTGTCCCCAGCATGGGGAGGACGTGGAGCTGGTGGGGAAAGGCCAGAGGAAGCTGTGAAGTTGATACAGGGACTGGAGCACCTCCCCTATGGAGCCAGGCTGGGAAAGTTGGGATTGTTCACCTGGAGAAGGCTCCAGGGAGAGCTCAGAGCCTCTCCCAGGGCCTAAAGGGGCTCCAGGAGAGCTGGAGAGGGACTGGGGACAAGAGCTGGAGGGACAGGACACAGGGAATGGCTTCCCACTGCCAGAGGGCAGGGCTGGATGGGATATTGGGAAGGAATTGTTCCCTGGGAGGGTGGGGAGGCCCTGGCACAGGGTGCCCAGAGCAGCTGTGGCTGCCCCTGGATCCCTGGCAGTGCCCAAGGCCAGGCTGGACATTGGGGCTGGGAGCAGCCTGGGACAGTGGGAGGTGTCCCTGCCCATGGCAGGGGTGGGATGAGATGATCCTTAAGGTCCCTTCCAACCCAAAGCAGTCTGGGATTCTCTGATTCTGAATATTCCTTTGGAAAATAACCACTCGGAGAAGAGGCAGAGCTGCACTTGGAGCGTTCACTCCAAACCCTGGGCTCCTTCAGCCTTCCATTACTCGAAATCAGAGCTGTTTTCCACTTCCTGATCTCCCCATTCTCCTCCAGCCCCCAGCTGCAACTGCAAACAGGGAGGACTCCTGGGAATTCCCTGCAGGATGAGCTGGGAGCAGGGTCAGGGTGCAGCACCGTCCCCCTGCAGCATCCCAAAACCCTTCCCAAGTGAACAGTGCTGACACACGCAGTGCCAGACACAGGAAAAAAAGAAATCTGCTGGAAAAAACCCAACAGATCAGGCACTTGTTGGAGCCCTGAGTGCAGAGGAACGTTATAGAAAATTCCCAGTGAGTCCTCCAGCTCCAAACCTATCATAATTTAATCTGTGTGGCTGGAATTTCTCAATAGGCTGGAACTCCCTCAGGACTGAAATCTCATTGAAAAAGAAACCAAGGAGAATTTTGGCATCTCTTCCCCAGGCTGGAAGATGAAATGCAAATCTGTTATTGGCATCGAGCTCTCACAGCTTGATCCATCCACAGAGCTCCAATAGCCTGACATTAACTTCTCAAGGAAGAACATTTTGTTACTCATCCTCAGACAGTTTATGCTTAAAGGCAGAAAGACTAATTCTGTTTGGGGTTTGGGCAGTGAACCTTCCCCAATTACCCGCACAGCCAGGCACTGATCTGGTATTAGAGACAAAACACGGGGAGATGGAGACCGCTGACTTCATTTTAAACACAAATTCCAGAGGCTGAACGTTGCTGGCACATGGAAAAGCACCTCCAGCTTCTCAGCCTGCTCTGGCCCTTCAGACACGGGTCAGTTTGGTGCCGCTTCTGGGTTTGCAGGTGGAAAAAGATAACCCGAGGTGGAGCTGCTGTGTGCCGGCTCCGAGCTGGGGCACATCCTCGAGGCACAGGGGTGGGGAGCAAAGGCTGCCAGGGGAAGAACGGGACTCAATTCGAGCACGGAACCTGTGCTTAGCGGGCAGGGAATAAATGGATGGCGAGGGGAAGAGCTCTGTCAGGCTCCCGGAGAGCGAGGGGGCTCTGCGAGAGGAGATGAGCGATCCCCCCGCGCTCCCACTCCCGGCTCGGGGCCGATCCGCGGCACCTCAGTGCAACTTGCCTTCGCAGCACTCGGCTGCTCCCGCTCCAGAGGCGGCTCCTGCACGCCTAATTGCCCTCATTTGCCGTTAATTAACGGCGACGACCCGCAGCTCTGGAGCGCCGGGTTCTCCCGGGGCAGGCGGGGCTGGGCTCCAGCTCCTCCCGGGGACACAGCGGTGCCCGAGCGCTCCGGGATGCGCACGGGATCCTCACGGGATCAAGGACAGCAGGGGAAGGCTGGAACCGAGACTGGATTTCCCTTCCCTCACCCGGCACAGCCCGTTTCCCTTCCCTCACCCGGCACAGCCCGTTTCCCTTCCCTTACCCGGCACAGCCCGTTTCCCTTCCCTCATGGGCACATCCCATTTCCATGCCAGCTGCAGGGACACACACCAGGGACGAGCATCCCTCGTGCCCTGCATGGCCCTGCCAGGGGGTCCAGTCCCGGGGCCACCTGGAGCAGCTCCTGCCAGGTCTCTGCAAATCTCACAGGCAGCCACAGCAGCCGTGCTTTAATCGGGGCAGGAATACCAGAAAATCCTGGTTCGTGCTCGGAATGAGCTGCAGGAGCTCTCCCTCCTCCTCGGTGCTCAGCAACCCCAGCACCCGCCACGGGGACAAGGCAGAGCTGTGCCTGGCAGTACAATTGGCGTCTTTGGGACGGGGAGAAGCTGAGCCAGCTCAGTTCAGCTGAACTCAAACCTTCAAGCCAAGCTCCTGCACCCCAGGAGAAGAGCCCAGGATGTGACCTGGGGTTCCTGGGTCTGAGCTAAGCTGCACCAAAAGTCGTTTCTCACATCTCCCACCTGAGCTGTGTCCTCAGTGGGAAGAGGAGAACACTGTTTGCACCCAAGCTGAATTCCTGTAAAGCTCACAAACCCAAAGGCTCTGAGTTGGGAGGCAAATGAAGGTCTGGTTTACCAAAGCACACGAGAAAAGGGGCAGGGTGGGCAGAAATGTCGGCCTCCTGTTTCTCCAAAATGCCTCCAGGCCGTCCTGGAAGGACCAGTTCCACCTTGCGCCCTTCCCTTGATCCTTCCCTCAACAAATTCCCCATCAAGGCCACGGATTCTGACCACGGCTTGTACCAAATGTCCACTGGGGCACAAATCAAGAGCTCCAATTCGTTCCACAACGCTCAAAGACCAGCAGTCAACAACTTGAATTATTTAACTCAGAAATGACCCTGGTGAGCCACAAATCCTCTCCAAAACAGTCCCTCCCCCCTGAACCAGGCTGGGAGCACCGGGCCACACGTCCTGGGCCAGGGCAGAGGGGATGAACAACAGCAGCTCCCAGGGGGAAATGATGGGATCCTGCAGGCAGCGGACAAGGACGACATTCGGGTGGCCTGTGCCAGACTGAGGCCGCTCTGTGCTCCCTGCCACTGATCTGGAAAATGGAATTTTAAAGCTCTTTCCAGCTTCTTAATCCACCAGCTACCTCCATGCATCTTACACTGAGCCACGGAGAGGGGCCTCCCTTTGGGAAGGCCTCAGAGCAAATGAGGCTTGGTGGGAAGAGCAGACTCAGCTCAGCTCTGCAGCGTCCCAGGGAAGGCTTAAAGACATCTTTGGGACAGTATTAGCCTAAATGTTCTCATTTTGCCCATAAAATGCAGGCTTTTTGTTTCAAAAAGCTGCAGAAGGACAAAAGCTGAGGCTCAAATCACTCCACAGCTCCCAGCGCAACTTTGGCCAGGGACCTTCTCTGCGTCCGTGACCTGCTGAGCCATCCCGCTTCCCACCTGCCTTCCCAGCGGGAATCCCCCTGGTAAATGCATGAACAGCCCGGAGAAGGCGCAGAGGAGCCCTTCCCACCCCCTGAGGCCCGGAAAGCCGGGCAGCACTCACCATCCAGCTCCTCCACCGAGATGTTGGCCAGCTGCTCGCTGTCGCTGCCGGCCGAGAGCGAGCGGTTCAGGTAGTTGCCCTTGTACAACAAGCCAGCTGTCACATGGTGGAATGGCATCTTCTCCCTGCCACGGGAACGGGAAAAGAGACGGTGATTGTCATTATCTGCCTTTGTTTCGTGGGGATGGAGCAAAGAGTGGCCCGGAGGAGGGGCTGGACGAGCCCCCCAGGCTGCAGGCGGGGCTGGGAGGGGTGGGCTGAGCTCTGACCCAGGGTCTGAGGCAGGGGCTGAGCGAACAAGCAGCAAAGCAGCTGCTGCTTCTGGGGGCTGGAGAGGAGTGAGGGGAGCCAGAGCAGGGGAGCCTCAGGAAAAAGGGATTTGCCAGCACTCAGGCTGCAGGTTTCAGCCTTGGTAATGATTACAGAGAGCACAGGGGTCTGCGCTGACCTGCAGGAAAAAAGCCACAGGATCACAGCCTGGTTTGGGTTGGAGAGGACCTGAGAGATGATCCAGTGCCACTGGATGGGCAGGGACACCTTCCCCTGTCCCAGGCTGCTCCAAGCCCCGTCCAGCCTGGCCTGGGACACTGCCAGGGATCCAGGGGCAGCCCCAAGTGCTGCCCAGCAGCACAACTGCCAAAGGCATGGAAGGGTCTGGACACCTCTGAGACCCCACTGTGGACATGCAGCCCCCTCAGGGGGTTCAGCCACCCACCCTGAGCGAGGTGTTTGTCACTGCAGGCCCCCAGCTCCAGGCTCCCCTGAAAGGAGAACATCCACACTCGAGCAGGGCCCGACAAAGAACGTTCCCATCTCCCAAATCTGACAGCTGAGGAGAAACCCTGCTCCGTGGGAGGCTGGAGCAGGGAGGTGTGTGCAAACCCCACAGGTCCAAACCCCAGAGCCGAGGGAAGGGCAGCCAGTGCCCAGCCAGGAGTGGGAATTACTGTCAGCAGCACTCACCCAGTGATTTAGGAGACACAAGCAGCAGGCGAGTTTGCCAAAGTCAATTGAAATATTAAGAGGAAGATTTGTCATACTCTGGGCTGGATTCAATCAGCACAAGCCCAGCCCGGGCCTATTGTGCTTTGGGCTGCACATTTCCAGCAGAAATAAATCAGCAGAGTCCCCAGAGGCACCCAGAGCTGGCAGGGGGCTGGAGGTGGCCAGGACAGGCTGGGCAGTGCCCCTGAGAGCCATCACTGGTAGCAGTGCCCGGGGCAGGGGCTCACTCACATCCCAGGGGGTCACAGCCCTCGGGAGCAGAGCCCAAGGGCACCCTGCTGCTGCCAGGCTCTCTGCCACTGATGCCATGATGGTTTTTGACTTTTCTTTTATACCCCTTTTATACACTCTTTTATACAGCTTTTTATATTCCTTGTGCCTTTGGCTTACATAGTTATAATTCTTTAAGTTCGGTAACTCCCCTTAGACCTAGAATTTCGTTAAGTTTAGAGATCAAACATTCTAAAAGCCCAAAGAAACCAAGGTCCTCTCCAGAACACATTCTGTAAACAAAGCCAGGCCCATCCAGGGGGAGGGTCCCTTGGGTGGGGGGTCTCACCCGAGTCCCTCACTGGGCAATCTTTGATAGATGTGCTAATTTTTGCAAGGCATATAATTGTATACTCATCACATCGTGGGGGGCCATTTTCTTCAGTGGGGACATCGGGGTGCATTTCGATGTGCATTTCATCACACCTGAGGATCCTTAAATAAATACCGAGGTAAAAACCCTTTTCTCTCCTAACTGTGTGCAGCTCTCTTAATTTTAAGACCAGGAAAAGGCATCACCACGAGAGGGAAGTGCCACCTCCGCGTGCCGCCCCAGGCAGCGCCACAGGCACGAGGATGATCTGGCTCTGCCTCAGCACAGTCCATGAACCAAACACACGGACAGCACCGATAGATTCCTTTGGAATGAAAGCCTTCCTGCCTCCCTGAGCTGGGCACGGCTGTGGCAGAGCCCCAGGAGCAAAGCAGCCTGGAGACACGAGCGAGCAGAGAGGGAGAGCCGGGAGGCTCCTCTTGCACTGCTCAGCACGTTCCAGGAATTTCTCTGGCAGTAATTATGTAAATAAATCCTAATCGTAACTTTAAGTATTTTTATTTGGGAGCAGGTTTGCTCCAGCAGCACATCCGAAACGTAAACAAGGGGTTCTGGTTCATTAAGCACGTCTGTGATTTCCCAGCCCTCGCCAATTCACGGGTTTCACTCTGAGATGCTGCTCCCTCTGACACCTGCTCGACACTAAAATGGGAATTTTACCTGGCCAAGGGACACTCGGAGGCAAAGCCAGCTCTGGTGTCACTGCAGAGACACTTCCAGCCCTTTGCCCCACCTCCATTTGTTTCTGGGCCCACCAGGAACCATCCAGGCAGCGCCCAGTCCCTGTTTCCTCTGCATAATCACCCTCCCAGGGCAATCACGGAGCTGGAGGGGACCGACAAGGACCATCGAGTCCCACTCTTGGACAGCCCCAAGAACCACTAAAAGCAATTACACTGATGTTTCCAGTCACTGGAGAGGGGCTTCAGTCTCTGCCTGGGCCGAGCTCGCACTGCAGGCTCAGCTTTGGTGAGCCCGTGGGGGTGGGACTGACACCCCCCTGGGCAGAGGGAAAAATCCCCGCTCCCCGAGCTCACCCGCAGCCGGAACAGCAGCAAACCGCGGATTTAAAGCACTCCTGAAATCGCTTTCGCCGCCTCGGCTCCTACAACCGTTCAAAAAATGACAATGCCTCTCCCCTGAGGGCCGAAGAGCTGAAAATCAGCTCCTGCCTGGATCCTGTGGTGTGCTTTAGTGCTGGAGGAGAGCCACGACGCCCCGGAGTGAGAAATGCTGGATTAAATCCTGCTGCCCAGGTGTACTGGGGTTTTTCAAAGCTGTAATGTCATTGAGCAAGAAGCCCTGCAGAGCCTCTGGAGCCTCTCAGCTCTGACTGGGGATGCTCCAGCAGCGCCTCCCGTGCTGGAGGCCCCCAGGGATTTGCAGCCGTGCCTCAGGGACACCCAGCACCCCCAGACAGCACTCTGCAGCCAAAGGCAAGCCTGAAAGGAGGGAAAAACCAGCGAAAAGGGGGGGAAACAGCAAAAAGGGGGGGGAACAGCAAAAAGGGGAGAAAAAACAGCAAAAATGGGGGGAAACAGCAAAAAGAGGGGGAAACAGCAAAAAGGAGGGGAAAACAGCAAAAAGGGGGGGAAAACGGCAAAAAAAGGCAAAAAACAGCAAAAAGGGGCCCAGGAGGGGCGGGCTGTGAGAGAGCTCCGACAGCACCGGGGTGGGGAAGCACTCGAGGCTGGAATCCATCAAAGCTTCACGGGAATGTGCAGGTGCTCGATGCCTGTGTGGGGAAAAAGGGCTGTCCTGGCACAGCCAGACTGGTCCAGGCTGGGGATGGAGCAGCCCAGGCTGGCAGGAGGTGTCCCTGGCCGTGGCAGGGGTGGCACTGGATGGGTCCTTCCCACCCAGGCCAGTCTGGGGTTCTGGGACAGGCTCATTCCGGATGCAGCCAAAATGCCCATGTCAGAAACACAGAGACCTCCAGCTCCCTTGTGGCTCCCCTTGCCATGCCCAGTGAGACCCTGGAAAACCCAAAGAAAACTGGAAAACTCCAGGAGTGGAGCAGTGCTGGCAGCTCCATCCCCCCGCGGGGACCCTGGCACTCCATCAGGGGCTGGGGGCAGAGCCCTGGCAGGGTTTGACCTTTTCCAGTGTTCCCTCTGAGCTGTGTGCCCCTCCTCTGGGTGGGACTGAGGCTCCTGCCCCTTTTCCAGAGGTGTCCAGCAGCCGCTGGGCTGGGAGCTGGGCTGGGAGCTTTGCTCTCCACCACAGACACATTTGCCACTGGGAAACTCACAAGCCAAAAGCAGTTTGGGGATTTGGGAGCAGTGAAATCTGCTTGGATAAAATGGCATGAAAATGTTGTGAGAACATGGACATCGAACCAGAAAGCTCTCAAAGAACCCCTCACCAAGAGAGTGGATGTGTCCCCGTGGTCCCTCAGAGAACCCCTCCCCACATGTCTGGGACACGTCCCCACGGTCCCCCGGCAGGTGCCAGTCCCTGTGCCAGGCTCCCAGCAGGTCCCACCCCTGTCCTGCACTGCCAGCCTCGCTCCTGCCTCTCAGCACAGCCACGTTTGGGCAATTTAGAAGATTTTTGTGAGCAATATTCCATCAGGATAAAAAAAAAGCCATCTCCACACTGCTCACGTCTCTGTGGTTCCCATCCCTCACCAGCCCCTGTGCTGCTCTTCCCAAAAAGGCTTTCAGAGCCCAGGGAACCCCACACAACCATTAAAGCCAAGGCTCAGCTCCAGTATCCATCTCTGAGATGGAACTGGGACCAATTTCTACTGATCATGGACCTCCCTTGGTGGTCACCAGGTGGGAAGAGGTTCCTTGTTCCCCTCTCTCCTGTGTGCAGCCCAAAGGATGCCCAGGAGTCCATCCTGGGGAGTCCATCCTGGTTTTCCACAAAGGATGCCCAGGAGTCCATCCTGGGGAGTCCATCCTGGTTGTCAGGCTCAGGCATGGAGCACACCATGTCCCTTGCCCTGCCTGGGTGTCCCAGCTGGCCGGAACCCTGTCTTTGCCTTCCCCACGGAGCTGGAATTCCGTGGATCCCAGGGGCTGTGAGTCCCCTGGGCTGGCAGGATCCCGAGCTGGGTGTTGAGCCTCGTGGTGCCAAACAGAGCAGGCAGAAATGAGGAAAAGGGGGAGGATAAAATGAGGATGAAATGGGGATTTCCAGCTCTCCCACAGATGGGGCTGAGGGAGTCCGAGCTGGAGGAAGGGAGCCCTCACCCCATGGATGGCCAAGGACATGGGAGAGGAATGCCAGCACGAGCTTTGTTCTCTCAGCCCTTTCCTAGGGCTGAAAGCAGGACAGGAATACACTGAAAATCCAGGGAGCAACCAGATGGTCGGGAAACAGGAGCAGGAGCTGGAAGTCCCTGAGCTCACTTTTAAAGTCTTTAAAAATTCATCAGATGAAGTGGCGGTGTTGAAGTTGCTTCTCCCTGGGCACGGCAACGTTTGAACATCTAAAGCAAAGGAGAGCAGGCACTCTGGAGGAAATGATCCCGTTTTCCCCGGGGCTCAGCCACTGCCCTTGTCCTTGGAGGGAGGCTGTGAGGCCTGAGCTGGCTCCAGAGGGGACAGCAGAGCAAACAGAGCCCCGAGTGTCACCGGGACACCCCTGGGCTGTCTGATCCTCCCTGAGGCACCAGCCAGGGGACACCCCCAGCCTCCCAACGAGGCCCCATTGCTGCTCCTGCTCCTTTCCCGTGGTGCTGCCCATGCTTCCCTCTCTCCGAGCAGGCTGGGACAGCTGAGGGGTCGTGGTTAGGCCTGGCTTAACCTCTGGCATGGGAGAGACTGAGCTGGACTAAATCCCCACGGCTGCTCTGGAGCCAGCACAGTTCAGGGAAGATAAAATCCTTGTGCTGGGAAGAGTCACTTTGTCCCTTGTCACCTGCATTCCCTGCTGCTAACAATAGCTTTAAGGACTTTTTTTTTCTTTTTTTAATTTACTTTGTGCACAAACTTGGCACCTCGAGTGCAATCTGAGCTCGAGCTTCCGAAGGCAGAGCCTGCAGGGCTCCGAGAGGGGCTCTGGGGCTGCAGAGCTCGGCAAGGTGAGAAGGTTGAAGCTGCAGCGATGAAGTGCTCAGGTCTGGTTTAATCAGGCTCAGCTCAGGGCTGCAAGGAGAGCCAGGGCTGAGAGCAGCTCAGGCTCGGTCTGTGCTACAAACCCGGGAGAATTGGCCTTGGAAGGAGCCTTGGGATGGGGAAAAGCAAAGTCTGGTGCTTTGAAAAGAAAGCCCTGAAACAGATCCTCGCAGGGAGTCCTGGAGGGAGTCTGTGCTTGCTGACTATTGATCCCAACCTCCCCTGATCTCAGAGCCCCAAACCCACGGGAAGGCACGTCTGGGGTGTTGATAAACAGCAGAGAGAGCAGAGGTGCCCTGCTGAGCCTGCCCCGAGCACTGAACGCTCCGGGCGGGTTTGGGGAGCCGCATCTCCTCACACCGGGCTGCAGGCAGCCCTAAAGCCCCTCTGAGAGCTTTTCTGGGACACAGGAGGGCTCCCACTTTTCTGGGTGCTTATCAGAAGTTAGACCCGGCTTTCCCACGCGTATTTTTAGCCAATGAATCCATCCAGACAAACCCCACCCCTTTTACAAGGATTTACGGACTGCAAACGTGAGCTTGGAGCCCACACACGGGGGACTCGCTGGAGTGGGGACACAGGGGAAATTCAAACTGACCTCCAGGGACATTCCCAGTCCTGACCCTTCATATCCCCAGTGCCCTTGGCACCCCTTCACGGCATTTGGGCTCACTCTCATTATTCATTGGCATAACCCTAAGAAAACGTTCCTCTAATTCAGGCAGGAATGCAGATCTGGGCTGGGATACCGACAATAAAGCTCCCCACGGTGATCACTGGGTGAAAAGGACTTTACAGACAGATCGTTTGCAGCATTCACAGATGGAACTGGGAAGGAAAAAAAAGTCCCCTGCAAGGCAGAAAACAAGATCAGAGTGCCAGCCTCGTGTGATGTACGGCACCTCGGGAGCCACAGACTGCCAGGGTCAGGGACTACAGAGCACACGGAGCTTCAGAGGGTTCTGTGCTGGGTTTGTTTCCCCACCTGCTGCGGTAAATTCGAAATGAAAAAGCAGAGGAAGGGCACTTGAGAAGACACCACATCTCTAAACAGCTGCTGCTGCTTCGAGTTCGGGCAGAAGGGGAGAGCTGAGGGTGCCGGCTCAGGTGTGAAACCCAACATTTCTGTGTGGGAGCTGCACGTGCGGGAGCCCAGCGGGACACAGAAACCAGAGCTGCTGTTTGTTCTTCCTGACCGCGATCCCAGCTCCGAGCGCCGGCAGGGGAGGGCTGCGAGCACCCGATAACTCCGTGTGTGTCCCCAGGGCAGGAGCAGCACCCACAAGGGGATAAAGGCGCTTTCCACTCCCCAACAGGCTTAACCTGCCCGATCACAGAGCCTGCACAGCTCATTTCCTCTCAGCTCCCAAACCCCTCCTCACCCTCTGCAGCCAGAAATCCCCAGGTTTTTGCTGCCCTCTCCCACTTTCTGTCGCTGCTGCTGCCCCCAGTTGTGCTTAACCAAGATCAGTAAAAAATTCCCATCTTCCAGGTTTGGAAAGCCTCTGAGTTGATGTTAGAAAGCAAGGAAACAAAAATCTCCAATCTCTTCTCCCCTCTGGTAATTCACCTGGAAACATGAAAAAATCAGTTTGGGAATTAAAGTTTTATCCCAGCCTCCCATTCCCCACTGTGGGCTGAGCTCCTCTGCAGGACACCAGGGCCAGCCACGGTGTCCGTCACACAGGGCTTGCCAGGACAAGACCCCTTCGGATGACAAAGATTCGGGAGAGAAAACCACCACAGGCTGCCAAAACCTCTCAGATCCCCAGGCAGAAGGGGCTGAGGGGACCTGCACAGCAGGGATTGAGGCAGAGTTTTAATGGCAAAGGTGATCAACCCCTGGAACAAACAGCCCAGGAGGGACAGGGGACATCCTGGCTGCCCAGGAGGGACAGGGACACAGCCTGCCTGACCAGCGGGGACAGGGACACAGCCAGCCCGACCAGGAGGGACACAGCCAGCCTGCCCAGCAGGGACACAGCCAGCCTGCCCAGCAGGGACACAGCCAGCCTGCCCAGCAGGGACACAGCCAGCCTGCCCAGCAGGGACACAGCCAGCCTGCCCAGCAGGGACACAGCCAGCCTGCCCAGCAGGGACACAGCCAGCCTGCCCAGCAGGGACACAGCCAGCCTGCCCAGCAGGGACACAGCCAGCCTGCCCAGCAGGGACACAGCCAGCCTGCCCAGCAGGGACACAGCCAGCCTGCCCAGCAGGGACACAGCCAGCCTGCCCAGCAGGGACACAGCCAGCCTGCCCAGCAGGGACACAGCCAGCCTGCCCAGCAGGGACACAGCCAGCCTGCCCAGCAGGGACACAGCCAGCCTGCCCAGCAGGGACACAGCCAGCCTGCCCAGCAGGGACACAGCCAGCCTGCCCAGCAGGGACACAGCCAGCCTGCCCAGCAGGGACACAGCCAGCCTGCCCAGCAGGGACACAGCCAGCCTGCCCAGCAGGGACACAGCCAGCCTGCCCAGCAGGGACACAGCCAGCCTGCCCAGCAGGGACACAGCCAGCCTGCCCAGCAGGGACACAGCCAGCCTGCCCAGCAGGGACACAGCCAGCCTGCCCAGCAGGGACACAGCCAGCCTGCCCAGCAGGGACACAGCCAGCCTGCCCAGCAGGGACACAGCCAGCCTGCCCAGCAGGGACACAGCCAGCCTGCCCAGCAGGGACACAGCCAGCCTGACCAGCGGGGACACAGCCAGCCTGTCCCCAGGCCCCGGTGCCTCGCTGGATGATGCTGTTGGAGGCAATGGGGTGAAAACTCACGGCTGCTGATGGATTGTTTCCCACACTGGAGGCTCTGAGCTCCTCCTGGGCCTTAAGCCCCAGGAGGAGCCACCCTGGGGGGAGGATGATGGAGCTGCTGGAGCTCCCACAGCACTTCCAGCCCACTGCATCCCATTTGCCCTGCCCAGAGCATCCTGTCTGTGCTGCGAGGGGAGCCAGGACCACCCAGGGATCCCTGCCAGCGTGGAGAGGGGGCTCCTCCTGCCCCCCTTCCCAGAAATCAGCTTCTCCAGCGCTCAGGATGGACAGAGCCAGCAGAGAGCAGGTTCAGCCGAGCACCCACGGCAGGTCAGGGGTGCCAGAGAGGCTTTGGAGCATCACCCACCCCTGCCCAGCCCCTCACACCAACCCCACCCTGCAGTCCTGGCTGCTCACTCACTACAAGGTCCCAATTCCCTTTCTCTGGAATACTCAGCTCATTTTTTTCCCCCTGAGTACAAGAACACGAGATCACTCGGAACTAAACGATGGGAGCGAGCTCCTTGCTGACAGCAAGGAAAGAAACCACCCCAGAGCTCTGAGCTGAGCTGAGGAGCACCTCAAAGCAGGGGGAAGCACCCTCACCCCCATAACCCATCCCTCACACCTTCCCTGCTCTACTGAACCCTTCTCTCCTCCACTCACAGCTGCTGAGTGTCTGCTCATCGAGCCTGGATAGAGGGGGCTTTTCTGAGCTTCTGTTCACTCCCTCCTGTCCGCTCCCCTCCCCTGGCCGTAAATCAGCGCTGGAGACACGAGCAGCAGCGACTCCTGGCACCCCCAGCGCCCTGCTTCACCAAACAATACACAATGGATTATTCAGAGCACACCCTGCGTCACACACGGGTAATTACAAACATGAAATCTATCAAATAATGACAATTAACAGCGGATTTGACAGAGTTACACACTCCAAATAGCCTGGTGGTTGATTACGTCTTATTAATGAAATGCCAAAACATTGAGGGCTCTTAGCAGGACAATTAATTGCTCCCAATAAATCTGACTTCTGCCAGACCTCTCCTTTCAAGGAGGCTTTGGGACATCTGGGGAGGGTTATTTTTTAAAGCAGTGGCTGATGTATCCTGCAGACAATTCCTTGGGAGCTGGGAGAGCTGGAGCCACCAACACGCAGGAACGACCAGAAGGGAATTAGAGACGAGGGCAGCCCCAGCACGGGAGTGATTTTATATGAACTGAGGTGGCTCGGGGTGCAAGATCCCAACCGAGATCCCAGCACTTCCCCTGCAACACCCAGGGCCAGCAGCTGCCTTGGGAAAGTGTCCTCAGACACAGTGGGCCAGCTTGAAGGGGAGCCAGGTTTCCCAAGGGGGTCCCAGGCTGCTGGGAGAGGGTGAGCAGCCCCAGAGGAGCCCTGTCCCAGCCAGAGGGGCCCAGAGCCACCAGGCTGGCTGTCACTAACCCAGAACGGGCTGTGGGGACACCAGGTCCTGTCAGGGAGAGCAGGGTCAGCCTGTGCTGCTTTCCCTGCCAGCTCCTGCTCCCCGGAGGATCTCAGCAAAGCTGTTCCAGAGCCCCAGGGATCATTTCCCGCTGGAGCAGCGCCGAGCTCTCGGGGTGGCACAAATTACAGCGGCCTTATTTTTATTTCAGCCTTTATTTGAAGGGAACGTACGAGAGAAATCTGATGTTGGCGGGGTTTGAAACCCACAAGCACTCTGTAAACAAGCTCGGCCCTGAGAGATTTCCGTGTTTCTTCCTGAAACACCAGGAGAACCAGCGGCACTGGATAATTGGAAACAGCTACGGAGACTTCATTTTCTTGTTTATTCTGGGATTTGCTCTCGGCCTGGCTGTTCCCAACCTTAATACCTGGCGGGGTTGATCAGCTCCTTGGAATCTCATTTGCATAAGGGTTGATGTGCCAAGAGGGGAAATCACTGCCCTGGAGAGGTCACGGATATTCAGGGGGAAGAGGAGAGAGGCCCTTCCTCCTCGAGTGCTGCTTTTAAAAGGGGTCAGGACCGAGTCTCCGAGGCTGAATGAATAACCAGATCCCAAGGAACACTTTGCTGTGACATCCCTGGGAGCCTCTGGACCCGTCCTCGAACCCATTGGGACATTTGCTAATTAGCAGCACCGACAGGGCAGGTATCCAAACCCTGCCCGGAGACCCTTCCCTGGGCTCACAGCGTCCCCGGGGGCGGCAGCTCCTGCGCTGGCACGGGCTGGGAGCCCAGCACAGCTCACCCGGGCCGGGCTTTCCTCCTCGGTTTGGCCAGGGCTTGGCAGGAGGGGGGGCACGGAGGTGTGTCTGCACACTCCGAGGGGACAGAGCCTCGTCAGGCACCACCAGCCCGGCAGCTCGTTAAGCCCGGGAGGCTGTGTCCCCCCGGACCCCCACAGGACCGGGAGGAGAGCACAGAGCCGGGGAGCCGAGGCTGGGAAGGGCCGGAGCCGAGCCGGGTTCGTGCGGGACATCAGCGGAGCGTCCCCGCGGCTGAACAAGCTCCAGCTCCCGGGGCCGGCTCACGTTCTGCTTTAACATTCCAGCGGCCAGGAGAGAGAGATCCCGAGGAAATGACACGCACACGGCGTTCTCCTGCTGTCACCTGGCACTGCCACCTGTGCCAGCCACCCCAGCGCCCTGCAGGACGCTCAGGGAGCACAGCAAACCCCACTGCCTGCACTCCGGAACATCCAAACCCCTCTGCAGATACCACAGGAAGGACTTCGGGAAAATGCTCGGAAATACAGCAGGGGAAGGCAAAGGGATGGATCAGAGAGCCCCAAACCTGCACCTCCACCCAGCTCCCCCGAGCATCGCTCACTGCTGCGGGTTCAGAGATGAACCCACTGGGCCCTGCCACCCCGCTGGGCAGTGTCCCCACCCAGGGACAGCCACCAAACCTGCAGAGATGCCCACACAGCAGGGAACGGCTCCAGGCACGGAACAACAGGGATCCAAACCCTCCAGCCAGGTGAAATGCCCGGATACTGCCTGGAAAAGGGAGGTCCAGGAAGGGTCCGGGTCCAAAAAGGGGCCTGGAAGCCGCAGCTGGGACAGCCCCGAGGGCAGCACTCAGGGCAGATGTTTAGGAACAGACCTGAGGACAGCACTCAGGGCAGATGTTTAGGAACAGACCTGAGGACAGCACTCAGGGCAGATGTTTAGGAACAGACCTGAGGACAGCACTCAGGGCAGATGTTTAGGAACAGACCTGAGGACAGCACTCAGGGCAGATGTTTCAGGTTTGCTTTCCTCCTGCTGTAAAAACGCAAATGCAGTTATGCCCAGCAAGCCTCCACAGGCTGATGTTAAGTTCAAGGAATGAGAGGGCACTTTTAGAACCACCCACTGAATTTCTTTACATTTTCCACGTCCTGCCCATGGGCTCCAGGTTCAACAGACTAAATTCAGACTGTGGCTTTTATTACCACTGCTTAATGTCTTTATTCTGAGAACCATTTTCACATGTTAGTGCTTTTATCGAAGGAGGCTGCAGTTAATTAAAAGCAGACCTATAAAACAGTTTGTTTCTATTGCCCTCTTTTCATGATAGCCCAAGAACTATTGCATAATACCCAGCATTTACTGGAGTTTCTGGCTCACACCAACCACATTCACAGGTTAAAAACACAATTAAAGCCTCCCCAGCCTTGCAAAGCTCCTCCATATGATCAATTCCCAGCACATCGTTAGCTGAGGGCTGTATAAACTGAATAAAACTGACTTGGTCTTGTTTACACAACATTAAAAACCCTCTCAGTTCACCTCGGGAAGGCACCTGGCTACAGTGAACGCTCTCAGACCCTTCTGACACTCCCAGCGTTTTCTGAAAAGGCTCTGCCTGTTTGAATTTGCATCTCCTCATAGACTGCCTGCCATATTTCATCCCAAATCAATAAAAGTCCTATGAGCACAAATCTGAAACGATGGTGGAGGGCATTTCTAGTGCAAGGAGTCCTCAGTGCGCATTTTGCTCAGTTTACCACAACTCCGGAAGACAGAACATGCACAGCACCCTCGTTTCATGGGCCAAGCCATGGTTTCGCTTAGAAATTTGGACATTTCGAGAGAAATCCAACCAGAAACTTGCATCGCATCGAACTTACAGGGGCAGCTTTCCTGGAGGCGGAGGGAGCCGCACGGGACCGGCCATGGAAAGGTGCCTGGGCTGGGGCAGGAGAGCCCGGCCAGGCGGCCACCAGAACGCTGCTTCTAAATCCATCTCCAGTCCCAGATGTGCCATGGCACGGGAGGGATCGGCTGCACCAGCAGAGCCCTCCGGCACATCGCGATTGGGCAGAAGCTGCGCGCTGATGGAGCCAGCGCGGGGGGAGCGCGGAGCCAGGAGGCTCAGCCCCGCTCCCCACGCGGCCGAGGCAGGCGGGGAAGGAGACTCGGGTTAAATCCCCCTTTGTGCCAGCTATCGCTCTGTTTCGGTTTGGGATTTTCTCCCCTTGGCAAACCGAGTGCTGCCCTGGGGCGCGGTGGCAGAGAGCCGCTTTTGTTCCCTGCCGAAATCCTCCTGCTTCCAGGACCAAACCCCACCGAGAACTCAAAGGAAGGCGTTGTGAGAAGCTCTGCACGCTCCCGAGGAATCCAGGAGCGGAACGCAGCTCCTGCAGGACAGACCCGCCCCAGGAGAGCCCCGACAACCCCGGGAAGCCTCGCCCCGAGCAGGGTCCCTCATTCCCGGTGGGATTCTGCCCCGAGCTGCCTCCGGGCAGAGCCTTTACCCACAGGTGCACTGCAGAGAGGATCTGGCTACAGGTCCAGAGCATCCTCTGAGGAAGCGGCCGAGCATCCACCGAGACCCCCCGCACTGAAGGGACGGAGCTTCCCCGCCAAACCCTTCCCGGGAATACAGTCCCGGGAATACAGTCCCGCACATGCATTCCAGGGGGAAGGGCGCGTGCAGAGACCCTCTCCCTCCCCACGGGAAGCCAGCTGGAATATTCCCTGCTAAAGAAACGGCATCGGGAGCTCTTACCTGCTCGGATCTGTATTCCCAGCTAGCAGCACACCTACAGCCCCAGGCTCTCAGGGGGCATGGCGGGGGCGCGGATTGCTGCAGGTCATGGGTGTGTGCAGCCAGAAGCGAAAAAAAACCGGCCCAAAACGACCCCCCCAAAATCCCCCAAAAGCCACAACATGACCCAAATGAGAGCCCTGCAACGGCTGTCTCGTTACAAGCAAGATGAGATGAAGGAGGGGTTTTTACTTGCTCTGAGGCATCATATGGAGCTTAATCACAGCAGTTACGTATTGGGTTCTTTTGGCCTTCAATCAAGTGTGTCATTTCGGTGGCAGCTGCCTACGTGATGCCAGCACCCCGGGCGCTCCAGTCCTGTGCCAGCGCCGGCCTTGTGCAGCTATTCTACAGCTCAACAGCGGGCAAACTCCATCTCCCAGGCTGCGGGAAGCTCCTCCTATAGTCCAGCGAGCCCCTGGAGCCACGCAGGATCACACACCTCTCCTCCGGCACCCAGAGCCCGGGGAGCCGCTCCCACCGCGGCTCCCGTCCCGCTCTCGTCCCCCGGCGCAGCCCATCCGCATCCCGAGGAGTTCCACCGCTCTCCCGAAGCCACCGGGAGCGGACACGGCTCGCCAGGCGCCCGGCGGATGAGCGCGGCACGGCGCTAGCGGGGAGGCAGCTGCTCCATGGAAAACAGCAAAACTTGGTGGATGGGAAAGGTCTGAGGAGCTGCTGAGTAACCGAGAGCGGCTCGCCCAGAGCCCGGCAGCTCAGCCCGCCCCGCTGCAGCCCCGGCGCTGCTCGCGGGGGGGAAGCAGGAGGCGATCGCTGCAAATCAGGTGTTGGACCTGGTGATTGAATCAGCTGGAACGAGCCGGGGCTGGGCTCATCGCAGCTCCGAGCGGGCAGCTGGGGACGGGCACCACTCCCCTCGGAGCCTTTCGGTTGCCGACAGCGGCATCAGGAGGTGTTTAGGGCCAAATTCCTCCGTCAAGTGCATTTGCTGGGTCTGACGGATCCATTAGGACCCATCCATTCAAACAGATGGCGGATGCTCGTTGTGCCCCGGGATCTGGGATCTCCATCCGTGTCCAGCTCCACGGGAGCAGGGCACCGCAGAGACACCGAGCGCTCATTGCATCACCCGCGCTACGGACGAGCAGGGGACCAGCAAATGAATAAAAAAGGTTTTCTGGGCAGCCGAAGTGCTGTTGTGCCGCTCCATGGCAACTCCACAAACCCGCGTGTGAGCGCCCACAGCCGCACGGCGCCCGAGAGGGGCACAGCCGCGAACCCACGGCACACCGCGGCGCTGGGTACCGAGGGGAGGGGATGAGCATCCCCAGCATCCCCCCCGCGCCCAGCCGCGGATCCCCCCGCGGGGATCGCTCGGCTGCCGGCCCGTCTGACCCGACTGGCAGGGCTGGCTGAAGCCCCAACAGGTTCCCCGTGGAGCTGCGGTGCCCCCGAGCCGAGCCGGGGAGGGGAGGGCGCTGCCTGCGCGCAGCCGAGCACAACCCCTGCGAGCCCTCCCCTCCTCCCCGCCCG
>VXBT01004885.1:67699-89041 GCA_013400235.1 Oriolus oriolus
TTTTTTTTTTTTTTTTTTAAATTTTAATTAAGTCGATGGAGAATGGAAAGGCCTCAAATGAAAACCACACAGGCCCCAAACGTCTCCAAGGCTCCAGATGTGAATTCCTGCACCTCCTGCTGGCGAGCACGGCCTGGCTGTCCTCCAGCACCCAGGGCACAGCCCCGGCTCAGGAGCCAGCCCAGACACCCAGGGATGGCCTGGAGAAGGTCAGGAGGGGGCTCCAGTCCATGCCTGGAACTGGGGTCACACAGACCTGGCCTGAGCTCGCAGGGCTCCTACGGACTCGGTGCTCTGCCCCACGGACATGTTTGGGGTTTGCCACCCCGTGCCAGGCCCTGTCCCCACGTGTCCCTCATGCCTGGGCTCAGCCTCAGCCCGGCCCCAGAGGTGCTGCCAAGGCGCTGCTCCCCCAGCCAGCCCCGGGCAGGGCTCCCTGGCCGGCTCCAGGGAGCCGCTCCCAGCCACATTTGTCACTCTGCGGAGAGCCGCAGTCCTAATGGAAGGCTGGAAGGGCTCCCCGGCTCCTGGCTGTCACCTCCCGGGTGTCACCGGCCAGGCACGGCCGCTCCTGCTCTGCATCCCCCACACAGCTCCCAAAGGAGCACTCTGGAGGCTCCTGGCCGTGTTTCACCTCCTGGCCCAGCTGCAGGACCCAGAGCAGCTCAGCCACGAGCCCGGAGCTCTCTGCAGCCCCGTGGCGGCACAAAGGACTCGGCGTCCCTGCAGGAGCTGCCACCACCTCCCCAGCTCGTGTTCCCAAGGTACTGCACTCCCTTCTTCCATTTCCTTAAATCATGGCACCAGAGAATCCCAGAATGGGTTGGGAAGGGACTTAAGGATCATCCAGTGCCACTCCTGCTATGGCAGGGACACCTCCCACTGTCCCAGGCTGCTCCCAGCCCTGTCCAGCCTGGCCTTGGGCACTGCCAGGGATCCAGGGGCAGCCACAGCTGCTCTGGGCACCCTGTGCCAGGGCCTCCCCACCCTCCCAGGGAACAATTCCTTCCCAATATCCCATCCAGCCCTGCCCTCTGGCAGTGGGAAGCCATTCCCTGTGTCCTGTCCCTCCATGCGAAACTCAAGGAAGGTTTTTTGGTTGCATCTAAAACTTTCCATGAACCACAGGGAAACCTCCAGGGGGGCTTTGGGGTGAGGCCCAGAGGGGCATCCCAAGCCCTGGATGAAGCCCCTGATGGAGCAGGAGGGGAGCACACCTCGGCTGAAGCCCCGCAGAGCTGGATTCCCTGGACAGGGCTCGGGAACAGCCCCGCAGGCAGAGCTGGCTCCGGGAACACCGGGGGTGAGGTAGCAGGGTGGATGTGCCCAGGCTGGGGGGCACAGTGACAGAGGGTGGGTTTGGTCCGTTATTTACCGGGCCAGATGCCCCAGCTCCCCATGCACAGCCCCGAGCCAGCAGCTGGGAGCTCCTGTCCCAGGAGTGGGGGCATTTCCCAGGGCCTGAGCAGGACTGGGGACGGTCCGGCTGAGTCCATCAGGGAGTGCCTGGGCCCAGGAAGGCAGTGGCTTAAGAGACAATCTCCCTGTATTTTTTTATAAATGAAAGCCTTTCTGCAATAGATTCAACCCAGAGAAGCCCTCCCAGCCCATGGACTGCAGCGCAGGTATGAGCCAAATACATGGTGAAAAGGAGATAAACACCGTGTCCTCCTGCACGGCCACAGGAGACAAATTCCCCGTTTAGAAAGCCAATAAAAATGTATTTCTTGTAGAACAACTGCACTCACGGCATATTGTTTCTCTGAGAAAAAAACGTTAGTGACTTTGAACTCCTCCAATGCCATCCAGAACATATTTTTTTTCTCCCCAAAGTGTCTCGAAAGTAGCAAAAAATACGAAAGAATTAATGACTGTTAACAGCTGAAACAGATGGTCTGCTGTGAGTCCCCACAGCCTCACGCAACTGTGAGTCAAGCCATTTTTCAAAATGGTGAGGAAAGAAAAGTAATAATAAAAAAAAAAAAAAATCAATTTCCAAGGCTACCAGGCTTCCAAAATTCCACTCGGACTTCCCCGGCGCGAGGCAGCGCGAGGGGAGGGGCTGGCTCGCTTCGCACCCACCTTTGGCTCCAGCCCGGCGCCCCTCTGCCCTCCCGGGAGATGCCGGGGGTTTGCCCGGCGCGGGGCTCTGCTCCGGGACCCTCCCGCCGGGACACCCCCGCACCCACGCTGTGCCCAGCGCCCACCCCGCGGCAGGAGCCTCCCTCCCTCGCCCCACCGGGAGGGAGCCCAGAGGGGAAAAGCACTTGCCAGGAGGGGAACTCCGGTTGCCTGCTCCGCTGCGGTGGCTCCTCCTTCTCGCCGGGAGCCTCATCCCCGCGGCCTCCTTCACGCTTGGGCTGCCCCTCTGCCGGCTCCTGGATCAGCCCCATCGGGCACGCGAGTCGGCGGGGCCCGGGCGCTGGGCGAGCTCATCATGGGCACAGGCGAGCGCCGAGTGCGACTCTGCGGGCGAGGAGCGACACGAACTTGAGCACGCACGGCGAGGGTCATCATTTATTTATATAATTCAATAATTCATGCGGGACAACAATGGCAGGAGCGCGGCAGTGCCGGCACCGCGCGGCCGCATCTGGAACAGATGTGCGCTCGCAGTGACCGCAGGGTTTGCGGGGAGCGCAGTGCCACATCTGGAACAGATGTGCGCTCGCAGTGACCGCAGGGTTTGCGGGGAGCGCAGTGCCACATCTGGAACAGATGTGCGCTCACAGTGACCGCAGGGTTTGCGGGGAGCGCAGCGCCACATCTGGAACAGATGTGCGCTCACAGTGACCGCAGGGTTTGCGGGGAGCGCAGCGCCACGGGAACGCGCTGGGCCGAGCCCCGCTCCTCCCGGGGCACTGGGCAGAGCTGGCACGCAGCGGACGGAAGAGCCGGGGCCGGCTCCAGCTGCAGGCCGGGGCTGGGACAGCTCGGACCTGCAGCTCCCACGGGCGTTCCTGGGAAAGGCTCCTCCAAACATCCACCAGTGCCACCAGTGCAAGCCCGGAGCACCTGCCCGGGGTCCCTGCAGCGTCCCCACCCGTGTGCCAAGAGGTGCTGGGACAAGAGCAGGGCCCAGGGCCACACGTGCCCGTGCCAGGTGTCCCTGCAGGGCACCGCAGGGACCCCCAGGGTGTCCCCTCAGCGAGTGTCACTGCTCCAGTCGGACACACAAACCCCACAAAGCGTGACCGTCCCCTCTGTGCCGTGTCCCCGCAGGGCCCTGCTGCCATGGCCACCCCATGGCCACCCCATGGCCACAGCTCGCCCTCCTCCCTGCGGCCAGGACAGGCCAGCGTGGCCGCGCCAGGGCCCCTCGTGGCTCGGACCCGGCTGCCCCTGTCCCCACTCCTTTTGGGACATCACCCCGTGAGGCAAGGAGCGTCTGAGCAGTGCTCACGGGCACGCGGTGTGCTGTAGGGACTGTCCTGTGAAGGGCCAGGAGCGGGACTTGCACGAGCCTTGTGGATCCTTGCAGCTCAGGATATTCCACCAATCTGGGACCCTTCAGCCAGGCTCTCACTGTGCTTTAATGGGCGCTTTATTGCTCGCCCTTTGCTGGCCCCGGGTGCCCCACCCCTGCCCCTCGCTGTCCTTCCTGACACGGCTCCGTGCCAGCCCTGGTCCTGCCGGTGCCCCGGGCCGTGCCCCGGCTGTCCCCTCTCTGCTGTCCCCTGCCCATCTGTCACTCGCCAGCTGGCCTCGCCCTCCCTTTGTGTGGAAGGAGAATTGGAAGCGACAATTTCTTTGCCTGCAATTGCACAACACCTCAAGCACCTGAGCTCTGACCCAGACCTCCAAGGTGTATTATTATTACTTATTAATTATAATAATTATAATTATTATTATTACTCCCAGCACTGTTATCCCAGCCCTCTGAGGGCACCTTCTTGATACAGTCCTTACATTTTCTGGGCTACCTCCCTTATCTCTGTGTTTAGCAACACCTCCTCTGCTATCTGAGCACCACTCTTTGGGTGATACAGACTCGCAGATGACTTCCAGTGCCGGTTTTCTTCCTGAAAAGAATTTTTTTTTCTTGCTCCTCTTCTTGAATGTGAACCTTGCACTCGACCCCACCAGCCAAGCACTTAATGCCAGTAAGAAATGGACTTTTCTTTTCCCTAGCTAATGACTGACCTGCAGACTGGATAATGAAATAAGCAGTGCCATTAGCAGCCCGTTAATCAGCGGTGAGCAGTGAATAACCCCGAGCGCGCGGCTGTCAGCTGCTCCTGAAGGAGAAGGCAGGGGAACTGGGCAGAAATGGGGAAACCACCCCAAATCCAGTGCCCTGGCTCCCCACATGTTTCTTTTTTACTGCCAAGTGGCCAACAATCAATTCCTTCCCTGGGGGACCCAGTCTTGTGACAGCCTGTCCCGGTGAGGTGTCTGTGCTCAGGAGATTCCCCATACATCCCAAATCCTGCCGAATTCCACACTCAGCCCGAAGTCACCCCTTTCCTTTCTGTCCCTGCCTGGCGCAGGGTGTGAAAGAAGAGGGAGGAATCCAGGAGGGTCCTTGCCTGCAGTCCCGCTGGTGGTGGTGGAACCCAGCCCCAGCCTCGGCAGGGCCCGTCCCACGCGCTGGAACGGCGCTCACGGCTGTGCCGGAGGGTGTGAGACAGGAGGTGCTGGGCCAGGTCACAAACGGACAGAGCCATCCCCCAGGAGGGAGCAGCCAGAGGCTCCTCCTGGAGTGCATCCCTCTGGTTTCTCAGTCTCTGCGTTATCTCCCCCCCGCAGGAAACGCGGCACCCCTGGGCCTCCCATCCCCATCCCCATCCCCACCCCAGGGACTGTTCCCTGCAGCTGGGGACAACTCCCCTCCATCTTCCAGCCCCAGCATCACTGAGGTTGGGAAAGATCTTCTGGATCATCCTGTCCACCCTGTGCCTGATCCCCACCTTGTCCCCAGCCCAGAGCTCTGAGTGCCACCTCCAGGCCTTCCCTGGGTATCTCCAGGGATGGGCACTCCAAACCTCCCTGGGCAGCCCCTGCCAAGGCCTGGCCACCCTTTCCATGGGGAAATTCCTGCTGATGTCCACCCTGAGCCTCCCCTGGCCCAGCCTGAGGCCGTTCCCTCCCCTCCTGTCCCTGTTCCCTGGGAGCAGAGCCCGACTCCCCTGACTGCCCCCTCCTGTCAGGGAGTTGTGCAGAGCCACAAGGTCCCCCCTGAGCCTCCTTTTCTCCAGGCTGAGCCCCTTTCCCAGCTCCGTTCCCTGCCCTGGACACGCTCCAGCCCCTCAGGGTCTTCCTTGGAGCAGCCCAGACCTGGACACAGGATTGGAGGTGCCTCATCCCCAAGGTGTGGCCTCAGTCTTCATGTCAAGGCAGGGATTTTAGGAAGAGCTCCACGCTGGGTAAAACACCACCCTGAACTGCTGAGGAGCTTTCCCCAGGAGTGCTCACTCTGGGAGAGAGGAAGATCAGGAACAACAACCCTAAAAATAAAAACCATCACAAAGGAGACTGAATGAAACCCTTTGTAACCCCCTGCCTGAGACACCTCCTCTGTCTTCGCCTCCAGCCCATCTCAGCACCCTCGGTGTCACTGAAAGAGTTAACTGGGAAGGCATTTTCCGCCCGGCCCCCTCGCTGGCCCAGCATTTGGAGCTCCTGGCCCCGGGTTCCCTCTCCCCCTTCTCTCCCTCTCGGTGCCAGGGGAAGGCTGTGGCCGCTCGGAGCAGCTCTCAGCTCGGCACATCCCTCCCTGGCGTTCGGGTGCCGCTCGTCTCCAAAATGCTCTGCTGGAGAGAGGCAGGAGGGGCAGAGCACGGGCACGGAGCAGAGCTGGGGCCGGGCCGAGCTGGGGTGACACCGGTTCCCTTCCTTTGCGCTGGCAGATAATCAGCTCTGCTCACAGGAGGAGAAACCCGGCTCCAAGGGAAGAGAAAGGTCCTCACGTCACTTCTTCCGTCAGGCTGACACCTCTTCATCTCGGGGAATTTAACATCTGTTACATAATTCAGGGAACATGTGGTTATTTTCCAGGCTTATTAATAGCCCAAAGCCCACGGCTTGCAATGGGAATGAGCAGCTGCTCCAGACTTCACCCCTGGCGCAGGGGCTGGGCGCAGGTGCCGGGGCTGGCGGGGGCGCGGGGCTCCCTCTGGCCACAGCTCCTCCTCACAAGCCCGAAAGGACGCGGCTGGGGCTGGGACAGCTGTGTGCCCGCTTCTCCCTCCGTGCCTTTCCCCTTTCCCATCTCGCTTTTCTGTCCAGGAGAGGCAGAGGATGGTGGACAGGATGACAGAGATGAGGGAGGGCTGGGGAAGTGCAGAGAGGAGGGGCGGGAGACGGAGCATCATTGCACCCTTCATCCCAAAACACTTCCATTCCCAGGTCACCCAGCTGCTTCCAAGATGCCCAGCAGGGCTTGCAGGCACTTCCATGCCAGGATTTAATCCCGAATGCCTGCGCTGCCCTCCCCTCTGAGGAACGGGCTGAGGGAAGGCCCTTGGCACCCGGAGGAAGGCGGGAGGGCTGTCTGCGGCTCTGTTCCTGCGGGGAGGGAGGCACTGCCATGAGCACACCTCTCCAGCCCGGAACGATGCCTTGGGTGCTCCCTGACAGTGATTCCGGGTGGGATGCAGGCTGGGCAGTGGGTGAGGCTGGGGTGGGACACTCGGGGGTGCACAGGATATTCCTAAGACACAGCCCACGGCTCACATTGGGCAAAGGGAGAGACAAAGCCCCCCAGCCAGCTCTGGCCCCTCCAGGATCCATTTGTGGATCACACAAATGATCTCCTCACCCTCTGGCAGTCTCAGCAGAACCTAAAGTTCATCTTGATTCAGTCCCAGATCCCTCTGGGGCTTCAGGCCAGCACAGAAAACCCAAACCTGACAAACGATGGGCTGGTGAGAGCCCCTTCATCTCCCGGCAGCCGAGAACAGCCAGGAGGATTGGCCCAGGAGGGGCGAGGTGCCCAGGCCCCGGCAGAGTCTGCAGGGAGGAGGAGGAGGAGGGGGTGGCCCTGGTGCCACTCGGGGTGCAGCCACTCCAGCGGGAGGAGGGGGCTGTGCCCGGGGGGCCTGGCAGGGACTGGGAACCTCAGGGCTCAGGAACCAGGAGCTGCTCCGGCTCCAGGCACAAGAAATGCCTGAATATCCCCGGGACAGGGCGCAGAGCTCACACATCTCACCCCGCCGGGAAAACAGGCAGGGAATTGGGGTTTTCTCCGTGTTCAGTGAATATGCAGTGATTTACACAGGAGAACACGAGGGAAACCCAGCCCAGACACGGTGGGAGAACCCCTGGCTCAAGCCCTTCCTTCCAGGGGAGCAGGGAGATGCCTTCAGCCAGCACATCCCGGCTCCTGCCCCACCGCTGCACCAAAGCTGAGCCTTGGGACCACAAATTGTGATTTCCACTTGGTCAGGAACCACAGGACACAGACTGTACCTGGGACACCTGGGAAGGGCAGTGTGGACAGGACCTGGAGCTGGGCTGGGACTGGGGCTCATCCAGGAATCTCCAGGCCCTGCCTCCTTGGTTGTTCCCGGCCCAAGGATGGGCTCAGCTCCCCACTCTCCCCACTGCAGAGCTTCCCATGCAAACTAAAATGATCTGCTTGAAAAAAAGTCCAGGAACAATTCCTGTAAAGCTGAACTCAGCAAATCCAAACTGCTTCAGCTGGTCCCAAACTGCTTCCTGACCCAAACCAGAAGGGACCTTTTTGGCAGAGATGTCAACTTCAGCACAGTTTGACTGAGATTTTCTCTTTTCCCTGCCTGTCGCTGCCTTTTCCATCCCCACTCAGCTGAAGGTTCATTCATTTTTCCTTTCACAGGCAGCACTTCAGATTTTCCCTGCTCACCAAGCCATGCCTATCTGACCTCCTGGATCTGTAACAATCATTTCTTATTCCTTCTCCTGCACCCGGGCTGATCCTCTAAGCTCTGCTGGAAGGATTTGGACAAAAATACTATTTTTGACAACCCGGGATTCTTTCACAGAACCTTCCCTTCCAGCTGTTATTTTTGCCTTCATATCCTGTTCCCAAAATCTGCACGGCAGCAGTTCTGGGGTCAATTGGACTTAAACAATTACAGTTTAACTGAAACTGAAGCACGTCAGTTTATTAGCACAAATACAGAGCCACAGGGTACCAGGGAAGGAGTGTGCTGAGTACCTAAAAGCTCTTGGAAATTTAGAAATCATTTAATTATGTCTGTTACCCAACAAGGGCTCCACACACTGCTCACTGTCTTTAGAAAAAGCAACTGGCAACACCAGAAAAATTATAAATTGACAATTCCGAGTGATTGACCTCCCGTTCCTATTGTGCATTTGCCACGGAATGGAAGAAAAACAGGAAAGAGCCTTGCCAAGGTACGGGGAGGAAAAAAACAACAACAAAACTGAACGAGATTTTGCTGGCAGAACCCGCAAATTATTCCCGCTCCCTTTCACCCAACTTCCGTCACACAACCGCCGTGCGCGGCCCTGAACTCCCTGGAAACGCCGCTGCTGAGAAGGTGGCAGCGCCAGCTTAGGCAGGGCAAGAGGCTCCTGCCCTCGAAGCCCCAGGCAGGAGCGAAGCAAGAGCAAAGGAACCCAAGAGAAGTTGGTTTCAGGCCCAAAGGCGGCCGGTCTGGGCCGGAGCCAGGCTCCAGCAGGTGTTTGTGGGGATGGCCAGGCGGGCGTGCCAAGGGAGGCAGCGTGGAACGGCAGAGAGCGGCTCTGACTCAGAGCTGCAGCCTCTGACGGCCAAGGGAGCGGCAAACCCGACTCGGGGCCCTCGGAGGCTCCAGCACGGCTTCAGTTTGGTGGCTCAGAGGTGCTCAGCCAGCCAAGGAGCCTCTGCAATCCCATCTCCACATCCTGCTCCTGACTGCAGCAGCAGCTCCTGCACGTTCCAGCTGGGACCCAAACTCACCCAAACTCACCCCAACTCACCCCAACCCACGTCACCGCTCCTCGTGGTGGCACTCACCCAGCAGCAGAGATTCCAGCTGGGATGTGGGGTCAGGAGGAGGTTTGTCAGGGGGGACAGAGTTGGATCTGCTCCCAGGTGGCCCCAATGCCCTCCCCAAGGAGTCCTCCAGGAACTCCAGGAGCAGAGCTGAGTGCTGCTGACACCCCAGGAAAAGGGGAGAATTTGGAGCCAAGCTCCACCCAAAAGCTCGGTCAGGAGCAGGTGAAAACAAAGCTGCAGGGGAGGTGCAGCCAGGACACAGGGTGGGAGAGAAGGGGCAGGAGAGATCCGAGGTGCTGCCAGAGGGAAAAGCCCAGCTGGACACAGATCCACAGCCCAGACTGGGTCTGGAGGCCCAAGGCTGGGCTTAAATGGGCTCCATGGGCAGGGTGTGGGTGGCACCCAGGTGAGGACGCTCAGGGCATCACAGAATCCTGGAATGTCCCCAGTGGGAAGGGACCCCCGGGGATCACCCAGTGCAGCCCCTGTCCCTGCCCAGACACCCCAACAACCCCACCCTGGGCATCCCTGGCAGCGCTGCCCAAACGCCCCTGGAGCTCTGGCAGCCTCGGGGCCGTGCCCATTCCCTGGGGAGCCTGGGCAGTGCCCAGCACCCTCGGGGGGAAGAACCTTTCCTGATCTCCAGCCTGACCCTCCCTGGCCCAGCTCCAGCCGTTCCCTGGGTCCTGTCCCTGTCCCAGGGAGCAGAGATCAGTGCCTGCCCCTCCTCTTCCTCTCACGAGGAAGTTGGAACTGGGATCAGTCTCCCCTCAGTCTCCTCTAGCTGAAGAGACCAAGCGCCCTCAGCTACTCCTCTTCCCCTCAAGGCCCTTCCCCATCTTTGTGGCCTCCTTTGGATGCTTCCTAATGGATTCATGTCTCTCCTAATGGACTGATGTCTTTCCTACATTGTGGTGCCCCAAACTTCACCCAGTTTTGGAGGTGAGGCCGCCCCAGCCCAGCCCAGAGCAGGACAGTCCCTCCCTGGTGGCACCGGGCCTGGTGGCCCCAGGACAGGGTCACTGCCCCAGGGTTCCGACAGCACCAAGGCTTGATCCCAGCCTTTGGAAACACGGGGAGCACTGGGATCCAGATGCTGAATACCCAAAACCTTGTCACCCGTGCTGGCATCTCCCAGTGCTCCTCTGGAAGTGGCCCCGTGGTGCAGGATCGCATTTATGGAATCCCTGAGGCTGGACAGAACTCCACGGCCACCAGGTCCGACCTGTGCCCGATGCCCTTGCTGTCCGAGGGCCAGGTGACAGAGATGACCCAGGGCTGTTCCAGCAGCACTTGATGCTCCTGTGGAAATCAGGACCTGGTTTTCGTGGCTCGGGAAAGCAAATGTAAAGGGCTGGAAGGAAAATGGACGCAGTCTCTTCACCTCAGCGTGTGCTCTGTGCCACCGACTGAAGTCACTGCGTTTGAATTTACATGTTCTCCTAGAACAGGACTTGGCTGGCAGCTCTTGAGATCTCTAAAATAACTTTTTCTGTGCTGCTGGTGTTTTCCAGCAGCACTCTGAGCTATTACTTATCAAAAGGGGCCTCATTTCCCCAAATTAAATAAATACTCCATAAAGCCTGGGACATATAAATTACTCCAATGTGCTTTCAAACATTCTGGGGTTTTGGTAAGCAAAATCTATTCTGAATTTAAACTCTGCAGCTTTACCTCATGCAGTATCACTGTGCAAAAGTTTTTATTTGATTATACATCTTATTAACTGTGCTCTCGTGTGTCCTCCCCTTTCTCTCCTGTTCTACTTATTTACTTTGAAATGAAAGCAAATCATCTCTCACACAGCACTGCAATTTTCATCAGAATTCTTCTGCAAGCTGTTAGCAAAACATATTCAAGGCTGACCCTGACAACCACTCTCATTTTCCTTCAAACATTTCAATTATTACTTAATTTAGGCCTGCCTGAATAGTCCTGCCACCTCTGATTTGACCACTGTCACAGCAGTGCAGGAGTGACTTCAAAATGAGAGGGGTTGGAAATTGCCCTCAGCGAACGAGAGGTGATGTTCAATTACTTCACTCAATATTGGAGGGACCAAAACTCAAATCCCAGGGTCAGTCCAGGGCCTCTCAGGACAGCACAGACCCAGAGGGGCTGGAGCGTGTCCAGGGCAGGGAACGGAGCTGGGAAGGGGCTGGAGCCCCAGGAGCGGCTGAGGGAGCTGGGAAAGGGGCTCAGCCTGGAGCAAAGGAGGCTCAGGGGGGACCTTGTGGCTCTGCACAACTCCCTGACAGGAGGGGGCAGCCGGGGGGGTCGGGCTCTGCTCGCAGGGAACAGGGACAGGAGGAGAGGGAACGGCCTCAGGCTGGGCCAGGGGAAGCTCAGGGTGGATTTTGGGGGAATTTCCTTCCTGGAAAGGGCTGTCCAGCCCTGGCACAGCTGCCCAGGGAGGAGGAGGGGGTGGCCCTGGTGCCACTCTGGGTGCAGCCACTCCAGCGGGAGGAGGGGGCTGTGCCCGGGGGGCCTGGCAGGGACTGGGAACCTCAGGGCTCAGGAACCAGGAGCTGCTCCGGCTCCAGGCACAAGAAATGCCTGAATATCCCCGGGACAGGGCGCAGAGCTCACACATCTCACCCCGCCGGGAAAACAGGCAGGGAATTGGGGTTTTCTCCGTGTTCAGTGAATATGCAGTGATTTACACAGGAGAACACGAGGGAAACCCAGCCCAGACACGGTGGGAGAACCCCTGGCTCAAGCCCTTCCTTCCAGGGGAGCAGGGAGATGCCTTCAGCCGGCACATCCCGGCTCCTGCCCCACTGCTGGAGTCGCCAGCCCTGGGGGCTTTAACAGCCCTGTGGCTGTGGCACTCGGGGATGTGGGGCAGCGCTGGCCTTGGCAGGGCTGGGGGAGCAATAAGGAACTCCTGGATGGAAAAACATCAACTCTGGAAGCAGAAAACAAAATCTGCTTGGCTCTGAGATGGCCAGGAACAACCCAAGATGTAAGAATTGCTCCTATGACTGCAAATATATATCCACCAGATAGATACATACACACACACACCTCACTCTGTATGGATGTATTTTGCTAAACATATAAATATTATATTAATTATATAAAGGTATAAATACACAAACACACAATATTGTGATTGTTACGTAATTAAAAATTATATAACACATTAAAAATTGAGAAGCTGCTTGAATAGAAGTAAAAAAGGAGAAGTTAAAATTAAAGATAAATAACTGCTTTAAACTCTCTGTTGCAAACCTGGAATAATCACAGGCTGCCGAACCAACCAGAGGTAAAAGGAAAAAAGGTTGTGCAGCAGCTCAGCAGCTCAGCAGAGCAATGGGGTTAAAAGGCTCAGAGTGGATCCAGGGAGGAAAGAGACTCCTGGATGTGACAAACTGCTCGGACAGGAACAGTGGGGTTGGCCAAAAAGGGGTCTGAACAACAACCTGCTGGAGAGGCAACACTGAAACCTCATCAGGAGCTCGAGGGAGGAGTTCCGGGGATGGGTGAGCACCCAGCGAGCTCAGGAGAGACGGGCCAGGCTGGAGGGGCGAGGGCATTGTCTGAGGGCATTGTCTGCGTTCCTTTTCGTTCTGGAGGAGATGGGAACAGTCAGTTTTCATAATGGCAGCGACTCCCCAGAGCAGCTCAGGTACCGGGGCATCGCTGGGGCCCGGCGCTGTGTGAGCGCGGTCACAGCTTCTGTTGGCGGCACTGACCCGAGCGGCACGGGCACAGCCTCAGAGCCCCAGCAGGCCCAGCGCCAAATCCTGCATGGGACAAATCCACCCTGCGGCCTCGCTGCCCCAGGCTGAGCCCTGCACTGGGCAGTGCCAGCCAGGAAGGGTCACTGCGGGCTGTGGAGGCCGCTCTGGGCCCGGCCACGGCCACGGGAATTCCAGCGGGAGAGGTTTCTGTCGGAGAGACAGAACCAACTGGAGCAGTGCCGCTGCCGGGCTCCTTTGGGATGGATGAATTCCTGCTCGGAACACTCGGGAAGGGAGACACCGGAACGAGGAAGGGTGAGAGGAGGGAAGGGAGCTCGGACAGGGACAGAGTGAGTTCTGCACAGAAACAGACTGACACGTCAGGGCCCTTCAGTCTCCACTTGAAAGGGATGCAGGAGACTCTTATTAAACCCGAGTTTTATCACATCCCCAGCATCGCGGAGCAGAGGGAACAGAGAACAAACACTTGCTGTTTCTCACAGCACCAGGCCCAAGAGGTACCGGAGGAAATTACCAAGAAATCGTTTCAAACAAAGAAAAAGGCAGAGGAAGCATTTTTGCAAATAGTGCCCAATTATGTCGTTGAATCTTTCCTGGGAGACATCAAGTGCTCAGAAGAGGAATAAAATAATGCATTGAGAGTGACAGACAGCCTTCAGCTCAGGAAGTTTTCAGCAGGGATGGAGAGGAGTTGGGAAGTTGCAGGAGCAATGGGCTGCACTTCCCTTCCTCCAGGAGAGGAGGGGAGAAGGGAATTTGTCCTCACTAGAGAGAGAGTCCCAAGGATGGAGCTCCAGCACCAATGCCCTGAGTCTCCATGGCTTTTTTCCTGCTGCCAGAGAATCAAATATTTCCTCCTGGAGCTGCTGGACACTGAGAGCTGCAAGACATGTTGCAGCAATTTCATGTGGATCACAGTTTGGACATAAAGTGTTGGACTAATGCTCATGAAAAAGCCCAGTGAATCACCCCCTGTGACCCTGTGCTTTGCACAGAGCAGGTTCTCTCCATAATTCACGCTTTAAACTCAGCTAATCTGTTCTTTCAAATCCTTCAGGGTGAATCTTAGGCATGGCATCACCAAAAATAAACAGCTTTAAGGGACTGCCACGAGCTTGTCTTGGGCAGTGGCCGGACGAGGGGAGCCCCCGCGGCAGAGCCGGGCTCCTGCAGGTCCCAGGGCGGGCTCGGGGCTCTGGCTGTGGGAGCAGAGCCCGCTGTGCGCTGCAAACACCCGTGCAGAGGGTGCTCTGCCCCCCAGCCCTGCTGCCCAGCCCTGCCTGGGGCTGTGGCTCAGGGTCGGGGAGTGCCAGGCCCGTGCCCCCCTCACAGCTCCCGCTCCCACCCTGGCACTGGTTTTATGAACAACCCTTGGTTTAGGGTGTTCAGAGGCAGAGAGCACACGAAGGGAGCGCCTGCAGGGGACAGTCCCCAGGACAAGGCCAGGCCAGAGGGAACCTGGTGTTTCCTCACAACAGCCCTGCTGCAGAGCTTCTCTGGAATCTCTGGGAGCGCCCAGGGAACCTCCCCAGCCTCCCCTTCCTGCACCTTCTGCCTGCAGCTCCCATGGCCACCACTCCCCTCTCCCAAAAAGCCGGACTGCTGACCCAAAGGAGTCCAGCCTGGCCCTTGGAGATGCGGGAGTCCAGAGGTGCCGAGCCGAGGAGCAGCCCAGGGGTGCCCAGGGGCCTGGTGCCTGCGGGTGGGCACCCAAGGTCCTACTGTCCATGGATGCACAGGGACACAGCAGCTCCTCTCATCCACCCTGCACCATCAGCACGGCATTGCCGCAGCTTCCCTCGGGATCCCAGAGTCCCAGACTGCTTTGGGATGGAGAAGCCCAGCTCATTCCACAGGCAGGGACACCTTCACTGCCCCCCATCAGCAGCTTTGACGAGTGGCTCCCGACCCTGGAGGCGCAGCCCTGACCCAGAGCAAGCCCTGCTGGGGGTTTGAGCTGACACGGGGCCCAGAAAGGGTCAGTGCTCCCACAGGGATCGGCAGGGCTGCCCAAGGCCTCCTGATGCCCCAGCCCCTCCGGAACTGCAGTGGTTTCCTCAAGCACTAAATGAGTCCCCAGGCGGAGCCCCTGCTTGTGCCAGCACAGGAATGAGCCCTCCTCACCTCAGCAGGTTCAGCCGGGCTGGGAGGAGCAGGGACAGCATTTCCACAGATCCATCTCCTTCCTGCACCCCAGAGAAAGCCCCGACCTCTCACAGCTTCCATTCCAGGAGGGAACAGGGAATTTATCAAATACCCCAAAGAGAGCAGTGGTGCTTCAGCCAGGTCACAGCACAAAACTGCACCCTCAGTCCGTGGCACAGCCTAATGGAGGAAAGGATCCATCCGCTCTTCCAGCTTGTTTTTGTGGATTATCCAAACTGCCTGCACCTCCTTTCCACTGAGTATTCATCGGGAACTCGAACAGCTGCAGCTCCGTGGGGTGGGAGCAGTGGGGCTCCTGCTGTGCCAGGCTGCAGCTGAACGGGGTCCTGCCCCATCAGGCTTTTCTCTGGATTTTTCTTGGAGGCCAGGATGGGTTGGGATTAATCCCACTGGTGTTATTTGCATTACAACAGCTCTGGGATCAGCACCTTTTGTTCCAGAAAATGGGGGTTTGCACGGGAACTCATTGAGAGGAACTCACCAAAACACCACAGCTCTGCACGGACCGAGGTTCCAAGGGACAGAGCCACCCAACAGAGACTGCTTGGCACTGTCACAGCTGGGCTGACAGCAGTGAGCTCTGTGACAGGCACAACTCACAGCAGCCTCACATCCCTCACCAGCACACAGGAGCTTTGCCCTTCCCAGGAGCCACCAGCGGGGAATAAATCCCTGCCCATGCTGACACTTCGCCAGAGGCTCAGGGAGGGATCCTGCCTCTCTGCCCAGCCCTGGGGGCACCTCTGGAGGGATCCTGCCCCTCTTTCCTGCCCTGAGGGCACCTCTGGAGGGATCCTGCCTCTCTGCCCAGCCCTGGGGGCACCTCTGGAGGGATCCTGCCCCTCTGCCCAGCCCTGGGGGCACCTCTGGAGGGATCCTGCCCCTCTGCCCAGCCCTGGGGGCACCTCTGGAGGGATCCTGCCCCTCTGCCCAGCCCTGGGGGCACCTCTGGGGTGCTGTGTCCAGCTCTGGAGCCTCAGCACAGCAGGGCCAGGGAGCTCCTGGAGCGGGGCCGGCGGAGGCTGCGGGGCTGAGGAAGGGCCTGGAGCATCTCGGTGCCCAGGAAGGGCTGAGGGAGCTGGGGCTGCTCAGGCTCGAGAGGAGCCCCAGCTGAGAGGGGCCCTCGGGCCTGGCTGTCCCTGGCTGCAGGGAGGGCTCCGAGCAGGGCCCGGGCTCTGCTCCGGGGGCCCAGCAGTGGCACCAGAGCCACGGGCAGGGCCTGAGCCCGGCAATTCCCCTGCACAGGAGGCACAACTTCTGCCCTGGGCACTGCCCAGCCCTGCACAGGCTGCCCAGGGAGGGGCTGGAGTCTCCCTCAGCGGGGATATTGCAGAGCCCTCTGCACACAATCCTGTGCCCTGTGCCCTGGGATGGCCCTGCCTGAGCAGGGGGGTGGCATCAGTGACCCTCTGGGGTCCCCTCCAGCCTGGGATTCCGGGATTCTGTGACACTCTCCTGCTGTCTCCTCCTGCACAGCCCCAGGCCTGGAGCCAGCCCGGGTGTCAGGGGGCTGCAGATCATTACAAGGCACAAACACCTCCGGGGCAGCCGGGCCGGTGACTCCTCCACGACAGCTCCAGCTCCATGGCAGCTCCTTGTTCTTAAGAACCAGCAGCTTTCTTGTGCTTAACCCCTGGGAGACCTTTACTCTTCCCGAGTTAATCCCTTCCCAGCTCCAGAGGCTGCTGTGCCACAGTGGATTTATGAGGGAGCAAAAATAAAACCACACTCTGAACAGGCTCTGGTTTCATTTCAGCTCTGGGGGTGCCAGCCCCTTCCTGCCTTTGCTCCTGCAGCAGAGCCTCCAGGAGAAACCTTTCCAAAGTCAGCAGCGGCCCCCCACCAGCTCCCAGTGAAGCATCAGCAGCTCCTAAGGGTTTATTTATCCTCTCTGAAACAGTGCCTGAGGCTCCCAAAGTGCTCGGGCAGGTCTCAGACTGGAGGCCAGGCTTTGACTGGAGCCAGGAGCAACCCAGACTCCGTCAGTTCCTGAGCACAGGAGGATTTAAAGGGTGAAACCTGCATCAAACTGGGCAACATCTGTACGTGACTTTCCTGGAAGTCTGCTCTCAAGGATCCCCGGGGCTTCCGACACGATTGGGTTGAGCTCTGTTTACACAGCAGCCTCCAGCAGCCATCAATTCCTGGCGGTCCCTGGGTGACCGTGGAACACAAGGTTTGCATTGCCTGGGCAGCCTCTCACCCCCTGCCATCCAAACGGGGCTTTCAAACAATGCACCGAGAGTGGCTTCTGCTCAAAAGGCTGAAACATGCCCTGAAGGAGGGGAAAACAGCACGAAAACATCAGAGAAGACAGGAGCACGGCACGAGGTGGATGAACCTGCTCGGAAAGGCCACCTGAGCCGAGCCAAGGCACACAGGTGACCACAAGAGGTGACCGTGACCAGGACGATCCATCCCTGCAGGTCCAGAGCCACCCCTGCAGGTCCAGAGCCATCCCCGCAGGTCCAGAGCCACCCCTGCAGACCCACGCCTGGGCCCTGCCACCCCCGGGCTGGCACTCCGTGCCACTCTGTGCCCCTCACACGCTGCCCTCCGTAACCGTGCCCTTTCATTCACACGCTGCCTTTCACCATTTTACACTTCTGTGCACTGCTTCTCATTTCTCAGACTGATTCCAACTGCAACACCCTGCCAGAGATGGAGAACGGGCTTGACAAACATCCCTCGCTCTAAATAGAAGGATCTCTTCGATTTGAGCAGCTCGAAGTAGTAAATTTAGGTTTTATCTCAGTCAGATCCATCTTGGTCCCTTCCTGCTCCAGACACCCCGCTGGGTTCCTTTTGTTTAAAGGTGACTGGCAAAGGGGAAGCAGAAATGAGCTCTGCCTTGCGTGCCTGGGCTCTTTCCACTCTACAGAGGCAAGGAAGTAGGAAAGGTTATTGCCTGTAATAAAAATAGAATTATTTTTCTGCCTCTTCCTCAGAAATTCAGCTCTTGTTTGGAGCAGGAAAATCTCGGCTGGTTGGGGGTGGACAGGCAGGGCAAGCTGGAGCAAGTGGCCTGGTGGGACCTTTAAACTCAGCCTTTGTGCCCACCTGGGGATAGTCCCTCACGGATCCTGGGCAAGGAAAGGGCTCTGGGAGCACCCAGAACCTGTCCCACAGAGATTCCTGCCGGATGCTGGGGACTCTGCCTCCCTCGCTCGGGGCCTGGTGCTCAGTCAGGGCTCAAATTCACCCTTCCCACCTGCACCAGCCTCAGGGGCCACCCCAACATTTGCCCGTGTGGGCAGGGACAAGCTTGGCCCTACTCACCATTTCTGGGTGGAGAAACGGGGGAAATGCCAAAGAGGCCCTTTCATCCCCACAAAGAGGAGTTCCAACTCAATGATCTCCCTTCAGAAGAGAAGCCCTGGCGCCGGTCACGCTCAGTGAGAGTGATGGACTCCAGGTGAGCGCTGCCCTGCCCGCGCCTGCCAACCCTCCCAGCGCCTCCTGCCACCAGGGTTCCAGAGCGCCCGAAACCCAGCCCTGTGAGCTTCATCACAGAGCACCACATCCCCCTGACTGCTGGTCTCAAAAACATCCCCTCGCCCCCCTCCTCAATCTCAGCGTTCCCAGAATGAAATGCAAAAGCCAAACCTGGGCACGCAGCCCTGCCCTTCGCAGAGCGCTGCTCCTTCCCTGCTCAGGCATCCAGCAGGACACAAATCCGGGCTCGGGCGGCACAGGAGGCTCAGAAGGGAGGTGGGAGCTGCCACTGAAGCTCCATCCTCTCACTGGGATCAGCTCCCAGCCGCTTTCCCTGGATCCTGGGCTCTGCTGTGTCTCCAGGCTGCTCTTGGGAGCGCTGGAGATGCGAAGGGCTGGGCCCGGGAATGATCCGTCCGTGCCAGGACGCATTCCCTGAGAGTCAGCAAAACTTTTCAGCCCTTCATTTCATTCTATTATTTCTGCTGATGGCACTATAAATAATTACTCCCCACCCTCTCTGTGTGCTTGAGCTGCTTTGCTGAAAAAAGATGCACATTTCGTTCATCTTTCAACACCCTGCTCGTATTTTTCGGTGGTTTGCAAACCCTGCTCTGTGCTCTCCAGCTCTGCAGGATGGAGGGAACAGGTTCCAGGGGCCTCACCCGAGGAGAGTTTGCCTGCAGCCCCGCTCAGACCACGGGAACAGGGTTTTTTAACTTCCAGGCACTTTCGGGTTTCCTTGCCAGGTCATTTTCTTCCCTTGGAGCTGGGAACAATGGAGCCATTATCCCACCTCCCGGCCACAAGGGACAAGCTCCTGCCTAATGTCACCGAAGTCACAGATGGCTCATGCACTACCAAGGGGATGGGAACTGCTGAGGAAAGCGGGGAAAACCAACAAGCCCAAAGCCCTGGGGTGCCAGCGTCCCTCTGCCTGCGCAGCCCCGCAAGTTCAGCACGGAGCCGTGCCGTGCGTTTCCCTCCGTCCTGGCACCTCTGCTTTTCCTTGCAGGCTCCGTGCCTCCTCCTCCCCGAGTTTCACTCCCTCGACTGCTCAAGGCAAAGTGTTTTGCTGCCCACAAACCACCTGATCCCCGCAGGTGCTCCTGCTCAGGTGCTCCTTCTCCGACCCACAGCTCCGCTCTCCTGCTCACTTCCACCTTCCCCGTCCCGTCTGCCCCTCTCCTATGGCAAACACCATCGGTGAGGAGAAAAACCCCCATTTTCCTGACCCAGCTGTGCAGCCCCACAGCCCTGGGGGCTTTGGGCCATGCTGAGTTCACAGGATTCCCTCCCCAGGCCCTCTGCCCTGGGAGACTAAGGCGAGGCAGAGTTTTCCCGGTGGATTAAGAAAAGCGGGAATTTTTTTGCTGTGCTAACGCCTCGACATGCAGAACATAAACAGCTCCTCTCCTGATTTCCTGAGAGGTGGCCACCATCGAGCGCTTCTCAAGGAGATTAGTGGCTGCTTTTCCAATCCTATTTCAAGCCTCGAGGAGGCTGCTATTTGTCAAAAGTGTTATTAACCTGCGATAGGCACCAGGATAAATGTTTGCTGGCACAGCCTCTTTCCCTCCGGGATCCAGGCAGGAGAGAGGCTCCCAGGGACCCAGCCTCGCCTGGGACCCGGCTGCAGGGAGTCAGACGGGCTCCCATTCAGGTCAGGGCACCTTAAGGATGCACCCACCTGAGACGGGGACAAAGGAACGACAATCCATGGTTTAAGGGAAAAGCCACGTTGTGTGGAAGTATAAACAGAGAGATCGCTCGGCTGAGGAGGAGAGAGGGAGAGGAAAATCAGCGGCTGAGCGGGGCAGCTCACAGTTAAATGTTCTCTGGGCACAGGGCTCTGCCGAAGGGCGATTGATCAGCCCGGCTGAGGCTGCGGTGGGTGACAGCGCTGGGGAGAGGAGGCTCCGGCGCGCAAACAACGCTGTCGTTCCCAATAACCCGGGATTCGCTCCGCGAGGCTCTCCAGAACTGCGCTGCATTGCGAGTGCAATGCGCATGGAAGGATGTGGCAAAACTCCCCTAACCTGGGAGAGACGGGGGACGGCGAGGAGCCGAGCGGCGAGAGCGCGGCGGGGACCAACTTGTGCCGTGATTTATGGGCCAGGCATTCCAACTCATCTTCTGCCGAGCGGCAGCTCTGGGGTTTAAGCAGCGAGGGAAAAAAAGCCACAACTCGGGGTCATGCACTCAATTATTTCAAAGGGAAGGAGGGGAGAGGGAAGGGAGCGGAGGTGGCAGGACAGCAGCCCCGGCCCCAGGTGCGTGGCGGGAGGGGAGGGTTGCGTTCCTCCTGCCGCGGCCCCGCGTGAGCCACAGCGACGCGTTAGACTTTCTCCCTGGCAAGGGAAAACACGCGGCAAAACCAGGGGGATGCTTGCAACTGCCAGCCAGGAGAGGGGAAAGCCGTGCCCGCAGCCCCGTCCCTCCGCGCGTACCTCCTGCCGCCGGTGCCCGCTGCGCCGCCGGCCCCGTCCATGCCGCCCGCCGGAGACGGAGCCCGCGGTGTCCTGGGGAAGCGCGGGCGGCTGCCGTGACTTGGGAATACGGAATTGGTACAAGCTTTAATTAAAAGAGTCTGAAGGCTCTCTCCTGCTCGCTCGTCCTTTTTTCGCAGCACCGGATCGGATTTAAAGGGCTAGAACCCCAATTTGGCACTGCTGCTGCCCCCGGAGCGCCGCGCTGCCGCCCGGGCCTGCCAGCGCCAGCAGCCTCCTGCCGCCCGTCGGGGGCATCCTGGCAGCCCGCGGGGCCCGATCCGGCAGCAGCGGCGAACTGGGAATCACGGCTCCCTCCGGGCACGGTGGGTGGCGAGAGAGGATCCCGCAGGCAGTGGGGTGGGCGAGGGCAGCCCGAGCGCTCCTGAGGGTGCTCGGAGCAAAGTTCGTGCTCTGCCAATGCTCTGGAGAGTCCGGAGGAGGAGGATCGCGTCCCTCCGTCCCGGTGATGCCACCACCCCGTGGCAGTGCCCAAAGGCGTTGCCCTCCCCGTGCCAGCCCTGGGTGGAGCGGGGTTGTTGGGAAGGGCTGCGTCACCCCAGAGTGGTGGGGAAGGGGAAGGGCTGTGTCACCCCAAAGTGGTGGGGAAGGGGAAGGG
>VXBT01004885.1:97237-109601 GCA_013400235.1 Oriolus oriolus
TGGGATTGGGGATGGGATTGGGGATGGGATTGGGGATGGGATGGGATGGGATGGCCAGGAATGGAGCTGAGCTGCCTGTCTGTGTCCAACCCTCCATCAGGGAAAGGCTGGGGACATGGACAGACCCCCCTGCTGCAGGTGCCCTGCAGGGCCCGGTGCAGGGGCTGCAAAGTCACCTCCAGCATCCCCTCCCTGCTCCCCACCCCCGGCAGGGCTGAGCCGCGCCGAGGGGGGGTTTGTCACCCCCGTCCCCTGCACGGGCACCCCCGGGCACAGCTCTCCACAAACACCCGCTGCAGCTGGGGCTTGCTCTGCCACATGCAAAGGAACCCTCACATCAAAGGCAACCCCCGTGCCCACCTGGGACCCCGAGGAGCGCCCAGAGGTTGGGCTGTGCCCCAAATCCCTCGGGGTGTTTGTGCTGCCCCTTCCCCACGGCTCTTCCCGGGGCAGGGCTGGGTCCCTCCTGCTCCAGCACCTCCCAGGAGGAGCAGAGGAGCTGCTCAGCATGGAATGGGATGGAACGATGGTTCCTCACCTCGTCCCCTGCCCGCAGGCAGAGGTGGTGTCCACACTCATCAGCTTGAATGCAGCCCCCAGGGGAGAGGAGATGTCCTGAGGGTCTGCCCAGGAAAAAAATGATTCAAAAATCTGATAAACCCCTTAATTTGGGAGGAAGAGCTTATTAAGGGGGTTTGGAAGGGAGAGGGGAAAGAAGAGAGATGTGCTGGGTTTACTTGAAGCAGACATTGTGACCACTGTGGCCGTCCCAGGCCCCGTCCATCCCCAAGCTGCTCCTTGCCTTTATCCTTCCCTAAATCACCTCCCCTCAATCACCAGAGGGAATTGTTTGAAGGAATTTTAGATTAAAATTAAAGAGTAAGAGCTTCTCCCTCCTAAAACCTCCTTTTGGGTTAATCCTGTATTTATCCTAAATGTGAATGGATCCAATAATTGAAGGACAAGGACATGAGAGCAATGAATGTCATCATGGAGAGCTTCCCATTAGCGTGTGTGGGATTACATCCATTCAATCCCGTGCTGGAGAACGTGGATTAACCCTTCTGTGGCCCTCAGCCCATCGTGGGAATCCACTCTGCTGCTGTCCCTCGCCAGCCGTGCCCCAAGCTGGAGGGGCAGCAGGGGGAGGGCAGCCCATGGACCATCCCTTGGGATGAGGAGGGAATGTCATGGTCCTGAGGGGAGCAGGGCAGGTGACAGGATGGGAGTAAATAGGAGAGAGGGATGGGAATAAACAGGAGAGGACAGGCAGGTGACAGTGTCCCAGTGCCACCCTTGGCTCGGCCACCAAGCTGCTGGTTGGTCACCCTGCGGCCAGGCAGGATCTCCTCAGGATGGAGGGGCAAGACCCTGGAGGAGAAACACCTTTGGACACACCTGGAATCCTGGTAAATCCCTCTGGACACACCTGGAATCCTGGTAAATGCCTCTGGACACACCTGGAATCCTGGTAAATGCCTCTGGACACACCTGGAATTGTGATAAATGCCTCTGGACACACCTGGACTTGTGGTTTGGGGAGCTGCTGGTCAGAGGGGATCCTCCAAGCAGGGTCCACCTGCGGAGCCCCCTGGGAATTCCTGCTCAGCCTGCTGAGGGAGTCCAGAGGAGGCTCCAGGATGAGCAGAGGGATGGAGCAGCTCTGCTGGGAGGAGAGGCTGGGAGAGCTGGGATTGTTCACCTGGAGAGGAGAAGCTTTGGGGTGACCTCAGTGTGGCCTTGCAGGGCCTGAGGGAGCCGACAGAAAACAAGGAGAGAGACTCCCTGTGAGCCAGGAGGGTCAGCGGGGCAGAGCAGCTCGGAGAAGGGACCCTCCCCACTAAGTCCCTCCAGCCTGGTCCTGAACTTCCAGAGGGATCATCCTCAGCTGGGAAGTGTGACCCTGAAAGACCTGGAAGGGCTCCCAGGGCAAAAGGGGTTCTGGAGGGGAGCAGGGTGAGAGGGATCAGGATCAGTGGGAGCTGGGAAATCCCTGGGATGGGATGGGATGGGATGGGATGGGATGGGATGGGATGGGATGGGATGGGATGGGATGGGATGGGATGGGATGGGATGGGATGGGCTTGTTCCCGCGGCCACCGCAGCTGCTCCTTCCCAGCCCCTTCCCAGAGCTCAGCCCCTGCCCAAACCCCCACCCAGGCTCTGCTGAGCCGCAGCCCCGGGGCCGTGCGGGAGCTTGGGATGCTTTTCAGGAAGGATTCAGAGGCCCCTGCAGGAGCATCCCTGGGGTGTGAGCACGTCTCTCTGTGCAGGAGATCCCCCAGCCGGGACAGTGCTTGGGAATAATCCCCTGGGTGGCTGCAGCAGCAGAGAGGGGAATTCCTGCTCCGCTCCTCTCTCCAAAGGATTATCCAGGGAGACACCAGCAGGACAAGCCTCACAAACACCTCCTCCCCAGGAGTGCTTTCCCTCCTGTGGTTGTTCAGTGAGTGACAAAAGGCCCCAGGATTTTGCCACAAGTAATAAAAAACAGGAGCAGGAGCAGGTTCCATCACTCCTTTGTAATTCCTGGCAGTTCCAGAGGCAGCCTGGAACTGCACAGAGCAGGACTGAGGCTGCTGAGAACACCAAGCTGCTCCTGCAGGGTTTATTTGGATTGCAGGAACCCTCAAGTTCAAGGGAAAAGGGGCAGCACCTGCAGCTTGCGCTGGGCCATCCTAGCAGTGCAATCCCGCCTGGCACCAACCTGCCAGGACCCCCTTCATCCATGGAAAACACATTTCCCAAGTGGAGCTGACAGTGGGAATTGCTGGGCAGTTGTCCTGTTCCACTTTCCACCTGCTCTCGCTCCCGGTTGTGATCACCCCTCTGCTGTGCCCCACCGCCCCTCGCAGTCACTCCATGAAGGGAGGAGGGCACCAGTTTGTCCAGTTTAGGGGGAAAGAAATGAAGTGGTGGCAGCATCACACATGAGCTCAGCTGTTAAAGAAAAAATAAATCAATAAAAGAAGAAAACTTTGGAGGAAATGAAAGGGAAACAAATCCCAGAGCTGGGACTGTTCCTGTGAGGGGCACCCTGAGGAATGAGCAGGCACCGAATGAAAATGGATTGAGGGCAGTGAGGAGAAGGGTAGTCCCAGTCATGGAATCACAGATCAGCCTGGGTTGGAAGGGACCCCCAAGGATCATCCAGTGCAGCTCCTGTCCCTGCACAGACACCCCAACAACCCCACCCTGGGCATCCCTGGCAGCGCTGCCCAAACGCTCCTGGAGCTCTGGCAGCCTCGGGGCCGTGCCCATTCCCTGGGGAGCCTGGGCAGTGCCCAGCACCCTCTGGGGGAAGAACCTTTCCCTGCTCTCAGCCTGCCCCTCCCTGGCACAGCTCCAGCCACTCCCTGGCTCCTGTCCCTGGCACAGAGCAGAGATCAGCACTGACCAGGTGGCACCCAGAGCCCACAGCAGCCCCTCCACAGCACAGTCCCAGCAGCTCTCGGGGGTGTGGTGCCACAGCCAGAACGGTTCCGGTGCTGGAGCAGGAACGTTTCTCCCCAAAAAATGCCTCCTTTTGCTGGAGGCAGCAGCTTCGGTGGGTGAGAGATGGGACAGAAGGGCACAGGGTGGGGAACGACCTCAGAAGCCTGAAGGGGTCTGGCTACCCCAGCCCAGGGTGGCACAGCCTCGGGAGCCGGGGTGGGAGATGGCAGCGAGGAGCTGCTGGCACCGTGTGCCATCCCCTCCGTGAGCTGGGCACTGGCACCAGGCTGGGCTGTGGGACAGGGCCTGGGGTCACACCCTGAGCACGGCCAGCCCGGGGATGGAGCCCTGCCGCTGGCCAGGGGGAGTGCTCGCCCTGCTGCCCCCGGGATGTGCCAGCGTGCAGTGCCCTCTGCTGCACGCTCCGGCCGGGGAGGGGCTCTTCCCTCCCAGGCTTCCACTGCAAACCTCATTTCCAAGCCAATTCAACCCTCACTTCAGTTAAACTGAAAAAAAACCCCCAAACTAATCCAAAGGAACTTTTTTGCACGACCTCAATCCATTTAAGGCGGGATCTTTTCCAGAATGATAGAAGGCATTTATCATTAAAAGAATATCTGTGTCATATTGCTGCTCCTGTGACTGATGGCATTACAGCCGCTGATGGAGCATCAGATGTGACATCACAGATTTCTGTTACTTAAAGGGACAAAGTCAAGTTAAATTTGCCAGTCAGGGGGATGAGACAGGAACGAATCCGCTTCATTAGAACTGCTCCTGACTCCTGTCAGAGTGCTGTGATTCGTTCAAACACACATAATTTCCTTTCCCATTCTGTTAGGACTGGAGAGAGAGACACATTGGTGTCAAAATCCAGATCAAAATGACGGAGCGCTGCCAGAGACAGCGAGGGTTTGTCAGCCGGGGCTGCCGGTCCCTCCAGGAGCAGAGGAATTGGGAGCAACTGTGTCCTGCTGCTCCCCACACTCTGCCCCAGCACCCCCAAACCTCCTCAACACCCACACCTGGCTGGAAAACCTCTCCTGGAAAAGCCTCGTGGGAGCAGGGAAAAACCCACAGCGTTTTTTGCCTCGGCTCCAGAAACATTCCCTGATTTCTGGAGTCCCAGCACGGAGCTCCTGGGATGCTGGGGCCTGGCCCAGGCTGCAGCTGGAGTCAGGATGTAAAGTGCAGTGAGCTAGAGGGAGCAGGAATATCTGATGGGATGGAGGCAGGAAGGAGAGTGAGGGAGCAGGCGGCTCAGGGACTGCAGCACTTAATGCTGAGAGGGAAATCATGAACACCTCGGATGAGAGGGAACCAGAGCTGGGAGATGCCGGCAGAGGCAGAGAAGAAAACGTGCCATGGAGGGGCCAGGGAAACAGAAATAAGGGGGAAGTAAAGACATTTTCAAGAGTGGTTCAGGAACCTAAATTCCCTTTTATGCAGGACTTTAATTCCCATGGGCTGCCAGCAAGCTCTGAGCTGCAGAGAACTCGACTACATACCTCAAACACAGCTGGGGCTCCGAGGATGGGAGCTTTGCACTCTGAAGTCCCTCAGCATGACCAGCATCTTCCAAAGCCTCTGGCCAGGCTCCTGCAGATCCATCTCAGGAACCTGAGGCTCTGCAGTGGCTGAGGTTCCTGGGATGGATCTGCAGCAGTGGGACTGGAGCAGACTGAAAGCTCTGCCCAAAATGCCCTTTCTGCAAGTGAACACGGCTGGGTTTGGCCGAAGAGGCACCTGGAGCAGGAGTCACAGCCCAGCACTGGGAGCCTGGAGAGGGGGGCAGCAGCAGCAGCCAGCTGGGTCAGAGGGGACTCACGGGGAGCAGGCTGCGGACACGGGCTCCTAAAGCATGGGAAAGGAGAAAAGGCAGCGGCAGGGAGCCCCAGGCAGGCCCTGCCCTGTGCGTCAGGGACACGGATGGAGAATGGGACAGTGCAGAAGCCCAGCACAGCAGTGACAGCACAGGAGGGTTTGGGGAGCACAGGAGCGGGGCAGGGCTGGGGAAGGCCACTCTGGAGCCCTGACCCTCAGGATGGGTGTCCAGGGAGGGATCCAGGCACAGCCCTCGGCGCCAGGGCCCAGCTGGTTTTTATCCCTCGGTAAATCAGCTCCCAGGAGAGACTCCCTGCGGTGCTGCCTGATTCCCAGCACACAGGAACAGCTAAACCCCTCTAGTGATGGGGCTTTTTCTTTTTCATTCCACTCCTGCAGCCAAGGAAGCTTTTCCTGATCCATTTGATCTCCTCTTATCCCCCAGCCCAGGACACGGGCAGTGCAGCCTCTACCTTTCACTCTGATTCCCATGTCCATTCATCCAGGCATTTTCTCCTCGCAGGGACCCTGTGGCCATCCCTGGCAAAGGCCCAGGGTACCCAGGGATGCTCTGTCCAGGGCTGTCCAGCAGGGACAGGCCGCCTTCACTCCTCTCTTCCAAAGCCAGCCCAGCCCAGCGCCAGCACCCCGGGAGCTCCACACCAAATTCCTAAAGGGAAGCTCCTGGCTCCCTCAGCCGTGTTTCTAACCATCCCCCCTCCAACGGGACGCCCTAAGGGGGTTATTAAACCCCTTCAGAAATCCCCTGGAGACCCTCCCGCGTTGCCCTGGGCGTGTGGGGCCAGGAGTGCTGCCCAGAGGAAACACAGCCCTCAGCCCATCCGTGATCCTGGATTTCCTCAGGAGGCTCCAGCCCCCAGGAACAGCAGCTGTGCAGCACCAGGAGACCACAGAGGGCAAAAACAAGCAGAGAAGAATCAAATGTGCTCAGTTCAGGGTCTCCAGGACATTGGCTGGCTCTGGCTCGGAGCTGGCTCAGTGCAGTTCTCCCCCTTGTCCCGGTTCCTGCCAGGGCTTCATTCCCTCATCCCAAAAATCCAGAATGAACAGAGACACTCTGGAGGACTCAGGCACTTGAACACATCACAAATGTGCTGCTTCATAAATCCTGGGGTGGTTGAGGGCTTGGAAGCTGCAGGAAGGGATTGAGGGATGGGTTTTTCCACTCTTATTAGCACAGGCTCAAAAACACCTTCCCGGCAGCCGCAAGGCCTTGATGCCTCCTTCATTCTGTCTTTGGGACACCGAAGGGAAGGGGAAAAATCAGAATATTCATTCTCCTGCCATTTCTTCAGCTGGACACGGAGCAAATCCCCTCAGCTCTGGAAGGTTTTGCCTTCACACTTGTGCAGGTGGAGCTTGGTCCGGGAATTCCTGCTGCGCCTGGGGTGTGTGAGGGGAGGGCTGGCTGTGCCAGGCTCTCATGGACACGGAACCCACCTTCCTCTGCCCCTTGGTGACAGAGCCAGGAGTTGCAGGGCTGTGATGGATAAAGCTCCCTCCTGAGCTCACCAGCCAGCACATCGGCCTCCCAAAACTCCGTATTTTTGTGCCTCCGGGTGAGGACAGAGCATCTCCAATCCATCATTTCCACCAGAGCAGGGAGGACGTGGCTGCAGTCCCAAACTGATGCTCTGGGAATGCTGTTGGTGACTCAGCCACTGCTTCTGGTGTGGAACTGGACAAGAATCACCCCCTCCCGTGTCCCTCTGCCACCTGCCAGGGCAGCTCGTTGAAGGATTCATTTTGCTCCCAAATTCTTGCTGCTCTTCTGTTTTAAAATTGGAAACTGCCATGGCCAGAGATGGTTGCAGAAATCCCACAGCCTGAAGGCTTTGCTGAGCACAAATCCCAGAGTCCCAGAGTCCCTGTGGTTAAAAAACTCCTCTGAGATCTTCGAGTCCAACCACCCCAGCACTGCCAGGGCCACCACTGCCCCACGTCCCCAAATGCCACATCCACAGGGCTGTTAAACCCCTCCAGAGACGGGGACTCCAAACCTCCCTGGGCAGCCCCTGCCAAGGCCTGAGCACCCTTTCCATGAGGAAATTCCTGCTGATGTCCACCCTGAGCCTCCCCTGGCCCAGCCTGAGGCCGTTCCCTCTCCTCCTGTCCCTGTTCCCTGCGAGCAGAGCCCGACCCCCCCGGCTGCCCCCTCCTGTCAGGGAGTTGTGCAGAGCCACAAGGTCCCCCCTGAGCCTCCTTTGCTCCAGGCTGAGCCCCTTTCCCAGCTCCCTCAGGAGTTCTCCAGCCCCTTCCCAGCTCCTGGGTGTTTCCACCCTGGAAATCCAAAGCTCATTGGTGCTGACTCAGCACCTTCAGTCAGTGACTGTCACACTCGGGGGTCTCTGAACAGCCAGCCCTCAATCCCTTGGGATTTCACCTCTAAAAAAGCCTCAGTGAGGACCCTCAGCCACCTGTGACCGGCTGATGGCACCTGGTGGCCATGGGGCTGTGCGGTGTTGTTTGGGCTGTGACAGGTTTGGGAGTGACAGACACGGAGAGCTCACAGGAAAATGTCCAAACTCCCATTTGATCCAGTCCAGCTCTTATTGGAAATGCAAGGAAAGCAGCCAGGCCCATGCAGGTAGCACAGGATGATTTATTTCATTGCCCCTACAATTATTATTCGAGTTCAGCAGCTCCCGAGGCACAGCAGGACCATCGGAATAAAGCCTGGAAGCAAAGGAGAAGGGATGGAACAGAAGTGATGTGAGCAAACACACCGTGCACAGGGAAACACTGTGATCCAGGACTGCCAGGGCTGGGAACGTGGGAGCTCTCCTTAGGAAAACCGAGGAGCAGCTTTTTGGAACGGAGCAGTTTAAAGCAATTCTGGGTTTGGGGGGGATGCCAAGGCTGGGGGATCGCAGGGAGGAGAGGCCACCTTTGACCACCCCTGGGGCTCTGCTGGAGATGGAGCCTGGATGGATGGAGCCAGCTGTGGACTCAGCCCTGGGGCAGAGCCAGCAGTGACCCCAAGCTCCCCCACAGCCTCCTCCCCACCCAGGGGTCCCACGGGGGTCCCTGTGGAAGGGGAGATGCCGGGTGGTCCCTGGGCCAGGAGCAGTGACAAGAACCTCCTGTCTCACCTGCATTCCCTGCACTTGGTGCTCTCCAGGCTGGGCTCCTGCGCGCTCCAGGGACCGTGGGATCCTCCCACACTCCCAGATTTGCCTGGTTCTCCACCTGGGATCCTCTCCCATCGAGTGCCCTGGAGCAGCGGCTCAGCCCAGGTCACTGAGCTCATTAATCTCATTTATCTCATTAAACTCATCAAACCCATCCCTGTGGCCTGAGCAGATGCAGGCTGGCCGTGCCAGCCCAGGCAGGGGTGACACCCACACAGAGCAAAGGCCACCACGGGTCACCTCGTCCAGCTTTTCACTCCTCCTGGAGCCCACGGCCTCAGCAGGGCCCTGACCTGCTGGGGGCCAGGGATCAGGAAAGGGGAGAGATGGAAAACCAAAGGACATCATTCCAGCAGCAGAAGCTGGGGGCGGTTCCAGCCCTGAGCCTGCAGAGCAAGGGGCTAAAAGAGACAGGAGAGGAAGGCCTGGCCAAGACCTCTGGGAGCCCCAGCTGGAGAAAGGCTCAATTTTCCTTCACAGTGAAGGTTTCCCTGGAGAATTCCTGCCATTCCCAGAATCCCTGCACTGCTGATGGTGTGGCACTTCAGAGATGGGGCAAGAGCTCCTCGTGTATTTTAAGGATCCTGCAGAGCCATTTCCTGTTCTCCCGAGGGATTTGATGCTCTCCTCCCGTTCCCAGGCAGCAGCAATCAGGGAATGTGAGTCAGGGCTGCACTCCCTGGTTTTCCAGCTGCCACAGCTGGACACGTGTTCCCAAGGGCACCCAGGACATGGCTGTCACCCCTCTGCCCCTGCCACCATTGGTGACATCATGGGGACAACGAGCTGCCATCACAGGGCACCTGTGAGGAGATGGGAGGCTCTTCACGGTCCAGTTTTGTCCTTCCCAGCTCCCTGCACCTCTCCAGGTGGGACTGGGAGGGTCTGATCCTGTTTCTGTTTCCCACAGAGCCCCTCAGATGTCACCTCCCTAAGGATCAGCAGGACACTGTGGGACTGGGGAAGCAGGTGGTGGGTTCAGGTGGCTGCCCTGGACCTCAGGAAGAGCAGGGCTCTCTTGGTTATCCTGAACAGCCCTCTCTTGGCTCTCCTCTCTTGGTTATCCCTTGGTGTTTGGGAGGACACAAAGCTGACATCGAGAATTCCCTAAATCCAAGTTCCGAAATGTGTCTGCCCTGGAGCCCCGGCTACCCAGGGCAAGGTGGTCACAGCGGCTCCTGTGCTGCCTGGGGGTTCCTCCCTTCTCTGCACATGCCAGCAGGACTATTTCTATTTTTTAATCCAAGTCTCCATCAGTGTTTGTCCTCTTTTCCTGGGCTTTGTTGGATTTCAGGACTGAGCCAGTGCGAGGTTATCAGCAAAGCTTTGCTCAGCTCGTGGATGTGGTGCTGAGGGCCAGGGCAGGGCGGGGTTATCACTGCAGCCCTTCCACGTTGGCTGATCCAACGGGAGGCAGAGAACTCCACAAGGTCAGTTCCTGGTCCCAGGACCTTGGGCAGGGCTTTGCTCTCGGCTCGGTAGCCGCTGCTGCGAGCACATCAAGCCAGGCTGGGCTGGACGAGGGGCTCAGCTCCGTTCATCTCCCGGGGGATCAGGTCATTTCTGGGACAGCTGGATTGCCCAGGAAACAAGGAGGCTGTGCTGGGAAGGGCTGGGACATTTGCCCCTCGGTTCAGGGGGGATGAGAGTGGGCACAGGGAGATCTCGACCCTCGGCCAGGCACCGAAATCAGCCTCAGCACCTCCACCCACAGCAGCAGCCTCGGGAAGGAGGCTCCCGGACAGGTGTTCCATGTGCAGAACAGGCACCAGGAGCCTGGGAAACCTGACCGTCCTGGGTTCAGTGGGGTTTGCACTCAGGAATGGAGCAGAGGACAAAGTCAGAAAACGGTTCAAGCAAAGACACAGAAAAAGGGGAACTGCCCAGAGCTGCTGGCACCCCCGAACTGCAGTGGGGAGGGTGAAGGGCAGGGACTGAGCCCCACCCCCTCCTCCAGGAATCACCCCTGTGCTCTTGATGCCAGGATGACTTTTTGCCTTTTCTTTTATACCCCTTTTATGTAGCTTTTCTGTATTCTTAGTGCTTTTAGCCCACATACTTATAATTCCTTAAGTTTGCTAACTTAGTTTAAACCCAATATTCCGTTAAGCCAGGAGACCAAACATCCGGGAAGCCTCGCAGTGAGGGGCCAGAGAGGCCCAGACACCAAAGTCCTCTCCAGAACACATTCTGTGAACTAAGATAGGCCCAGCCAGGGGGAAGGTTCCTCGGGACAAGGTTCACTCCAGCGTCTCATTGGGGAGTCTTTGACAGATCTGCTCATTTGCAAGGCCTATAATTGTATACATAATCTATCGTGTGTGGGTGCATTTCAGGGTGCATTTCGGCGCGCATTTCGGCGCACCTGAGGATCCTTAAATACATACCAAGGTAAAAACCCCTTTTCCCCTTTCCTGACTTTTAATTTTAAGACCAGGGAAAGGCAACACTCAGCACTCCTTGTGCAGCTCTGGGGTCCGCTGGCTGTTCCCAGTGCCTTTCATGGGAGTTCTACCCCGCGGCTCACACAAACCCCTGCCAGGGTGATGAGTGTCAGCACTAAAAGCTTTGCATTTTTAATCGAGGAGCAGAGCTCTCGCTCAAGGGAGGCTCAGGCCGAGCTCCAGCCGCCTCTGGAGCTGGGTTCGGAGGGGAGCTCGGTTTTCCATGGATTATTTGTGCAGAACGGGCTGTGCCTGCTGCTCTGCACCACAGGGCTGTGGCTCCAACCCCACCCAGCCAAGCAAACCCTGCCCAGCCGAGCCCCTGGGATGCCCAAAGCACTCCCCAGACAGAGGTAAAGCCGTGCTGTGCCCTCCCTTCCTGAGGAACTGACGAATAATTAACGCAGCCACTTAACTCCACTTAACCCCTGTCGTTAATATTTACAGGGCAGGGCTCCGGCCGCGGAGAGCCCGGGCGGAGCTGGGGATCCTTCCCTGGTGCCACAAACCTGGACACAGAACTGGAACAAAACGGCAAACACCACCCCCAGGCAGCCCCGCAGTGAGGGTCCTGCAGGGATCCAGGCAGGATCCCAGAGGCCGACGGGCTGCCCTGCACCATCCCTGGGAAAAGCGGCTTCGGGAAGGGTTTGGGAAAGCCCAGCAGGGTGGTCGGCAGAGGGGAGGGGCAGACCCAGCTCCTGCAGCTGGTTTCTCACTCGCTGTGGAGTCACAGGCCCTTCTCCCAAAGCCTGGGCTTGGTGGCCAGGGTTTAACAGCAGCAGAACAAATCCATGGCCAGCAGCATTCCCGGGAGCACTGAGGGCACAGCAGTGAACGCACGCCGAGGGTTTAAAGCCTCATAGCAGGGCTTTGTTCGGATCCATTCCTCAGCTGAAGCACACTGGGACGGACCAGAGCACACAAGGGCAGCGGGGTCCAGCAGGCAGAGCTCAGGGAACTCGGACCATCCTCCAGGAGCACCCGGAACCTCTGGAGCCGGGCTGTATCCGCATGGGAGGTGTGGGAGAGCCCAGATAACCCAGAGCCACAGCAGCACTGGGGTTTATGGGGATGTTTATGGGCTCCTCCCCGTGCAATGGGAGCTGAAGAACGTCCCAGAGCCGCCTCTCCCTGCACTGCACAGCAGATTTACAGCCCCATCCCGCAGCCCTGCGAGGCCGCAGGGAAGGACAGGCACTGCCTCTCCCCCTCCTCCTGGCCCAGCAGCTCCTTCCCTGCCTCTGGGACCCTTTAACCAAGCCCCAGCCCCGGCTCTTCCCTCACCTTCCCACAGGCTCAGCTTTTGTCAGCCCAGCTCCCCCAGCCCTCTCTGCAGAGCCCCTCAGCTCCAGAGCCCCCCAGCTCCAGAGCCCTCACAACTCCAGAGCCCTCACAACTCCAGAGCCCCTCAGCTCCAGAGCCCTCACAACTCCAGAGCCCTCACAACTCCAGAGTCCCCAGCACCAGAGCCCTCACAACTCCAGAGCCCTCACAACTCCAGAGCCC